>NBIL01137769.1:0-12767 GCA_002752925.1 Viola pubescens var. scabriuscula
TTTTTTGCTAAATTAATGGAAAAAAGTAATGCATTTCTAGTGACTTACAAGAGAACTTACAATTGATGGATCAGCATGATTGATGTCTTCTGCAGTATATTCATTGGTGATGAGACCCCCACTGAAGTCCATCATCTCTATTTAGCCCTAAATAGATTCCGGTTCGAATTTTCCATCACCTATTAGAAAAAAAATGTTATTTTAGTACTTTCTTACCGTTTTACTACTTACCTACTCTGAGCACTTCACCTTTTAATAGATTGTACGTGCGCGAACGGACTGTAAGCAGAGATCTGAAAATAATTTTATCTAATCCTGTTGTTTAATGATGTTCAAAAGCTTATCACCAACTGCTGATAATAAAATTTAAGCCACCCATTACAGACTAATAATACGTGTACTTGCAATTAGTGGATGTTTTTAATCAAAGTTAACTTTTAGTAAACAAACAAGGTACTGATCTTGACCTAAAGAGTCTTTGGAGAAGAGAATCATGTGAATTGGTAAAACCTCCAATCCATCTTTTCTGAGATGAAAAAGGAAAGAGAAAGAGGCCTAAAACCTAATTCCAACTTGCTCCATCCAAAGACCCCACAAATCGGAATCTTTAAAGATATTGCCAGTACTCCATAATAAATTTGAACCCCATGTTTGTTCTTTTTCAGAAATTTTACCCTCATGAGATCAAATTTTACTGCATCATGATTCATTGGTCCCCTATTCTTGAAATTGATTTTTTTTTAAATAAATTATTATTATTATTAAGGGTAATAAATCCTAGAGTTTATAAAATGTTCAACTTAATCTCTTGTACTTTAAAAGCTTCCAATGTCAACTTTATAGTTTCTAAATAAAATTTATTTTAACTTTTATAATAATTAAAAAATTCAAAATAAATGGTAAACAAGTGCAGAAACATTCAAATTGATAGGAAAATGTAATAAATGAGAGAGTTCATTTCAATGAAAAAATGGAAAAAAAAAATTAAGAAATTTTAAACTAATCTTTTTTCGTAGTCGTAGGTATTTGTTACAGTTTTGAACTATTATAAAGGTTAAAATGGCAACGTTCAAGAAACTATAGGATTGACATTGTAAGTTTTTAAACCACAAGGGGTTAAGTAGAATATTTTATAAACTATAAGTTTTTTACATAGTTTATTATATTATTAATGATGTGATTTAAATTGGTCTCATCCTCGTTTTTTTTAGGTATGAACCATTAGTATCGCTAAATTGGTTAGGTTAAAATTTATCTTGTTTATACCGAGATAACCCACAAAAAAAGTAAAATAAATAATTATATATTTATAAAGATTGAATATATAATTTTTTATTTTAAGGATGAGGATGTCAAAACGGATAGATTCACCCCATTCCAATGGCTAGCAATTGCGAGCCAGCCAAAATGAGGCATTTATGGGTAGACCAGGGGCTTTTCCCAAAAAATGATAGGCGTCATCTGCATCCTAAAGTCTAGGAAATTCTTAAAGCAATTATGGTTTTTGTTTTTTCTTTTTTGGTTAGGCAGAAATTGAGGACAAATTATGTGCAATATTACTCTATTATCTTAAGTTTTAACCCCTCAATTAGTCCAGAATTTGCAGTCAACCCTGCACAAAATAAAATCCTTCATTGCACTCTCACCTCCTGTGCAATATTACTCAACTAGCCCATTTCTAATTCACTTTAGATAAAAAAAGAATCATGAGTAGGAATACGGTGAAGACTTTATGTACTCTTAGTGTTTCTTTTTAAATGACGTTTTAGATTTTTTAATTTTGTAACTAAATAAATGACATTTTACTATTTTTAAAATGACTTTTTATTTAACTTTACTAATTTACTTCTGATTATTAAAAAAAAAAGATAATTAGTGAATATAATATAGTATGACTAGTTTTTTTTTTTTTGAATGGGTGATTCTTCATTAATGCTAAAGCATCGTATAATCAAGATCAATAGGACAGAGTCCTATGAAAAAATCAGATAGACCTAGTCTAAGAGCTCGACTCGCCAGACAATGGGCAACAATATTAGTTGTCCTTCTAATATGAACAAAATCGCATAAGGCAAAAGAAAGAGACAGCTGATTAATGTCTTCTCCAATCACAGCCATGCTTGAGTGGATGGGAGATTTAGAGGAAATGGCCTGGACCAGTTCAAGGCAGTCCGTTTGGACTTGTAGCCGATCGAAGCCATACAGCCGAGCCATGCAAAGACCTCTTATTACCGCTAGAGCTTCCGCCACAGCTACCTCCATCTTGACGTTGGAGCACTCATAAGCGGAAAAAATACAGTAGCCGCTCTCATCCCTAGTAATAATCCCCAATCATGTGCGAGTTGGTCACACCGACGCATCTGAATTAAGACAGACCACCCCTATGTCAGGGGTCCAAAGGGCCGCTGGTGATGGTGCAGTAGTGTCGACCTCCTCCGCAGTCCGGGCATTAACCACCCTATAGTCTTCTAGGAGCCGAGCGCTCCGAAGTAAAACAACTTGTGGTACCGAAATAACTCGTTTAAAGACCATGTCATTTCTACAATTCCAAATAGCCACAGGATAGAAAGCACTTCTTCCGGCATTGTAGTTGAGATTGTATCTTTCAATAAGTCAAACCAGTCACTAAGTGTTGTAGTTGGAATAAAACCAAAGTATTACTATAAAAAAAGCAAACTAAAAGAATGTGAAAAATGATTATTTTCATCCGTGCTAAGATTTCTAAATCGTCATTTATTTAAAAACCGAGGGAACAATTCTTAATATTGTCCATATTCAGTACGGAATATGAATTATTAGGTTTTTCTTTCTTTCTCCAAGTAGCACCTTAAAAGGTTGCGTGAAAGCAACTGCCTGCAAGGGAAAGAACAAATGAAGAGGAATTCAAGAATAGGCATAGCTTTCAATTATCCAATAATTCTTAAATTCAGTGATTGTGATGAGAAGCATAACAGCAATGCCTTTGTACCGACAGTTCTTTCTTTCTTTCTTTTATCCTTTTTCTCTTCTTCTTTTTCCCTTTCTTTTAGGATGTGCTGTTGTGTTGGTGTGCAACAAGTTTTAAAAGAAAGTGGAAATTTAAAAAAATTGAATTTTTGGGTTTTTATTTAATTAGTGACCGATAAATTATCCGTTCATTTACAACTCAATTATCACTGATATTATTCAAAAAAAAACTAATTATATTGGTATCGAATTAGTCCATTTACAATTCCAGATTTTGAGGAGTAGTTAAATTTTCACTTCACCAACTGACGCAATTATAATTAAATTAGAGAATTATCTCTTGAAACTACATTCCTAGTCGCTAATTAGTAATTATGTACGCTACAATTTTAAAGTTTTTTTTTAAAATATTATATTAAAATATAATTATTTTAATTTTATAAAAAATACTACTAAATTATAAAATTATATATATGGCTATTAAATTTATTTATTTTCACTACAATATTCACCATAAAATTATTACATTAAAAAATAGATCAAAATGTACTGATACCCTTAATTAAAAACAATTAGAGCGGTGCCAAGAAACGCACACAATATTTTTTTATCCTTATGCTGATTAGTGATTTCTTGGTTGAAAATAAAATCTAAACAAGAAAAAAAGGGGAAGATAAGGATGCCACGCCCGCATAGACCATGACGTCTTCCAGTGGGTCGCCGTCTTTATAGCTGCTAATAATACGACTTCATTGACTGCATAGGATCCATCACTCGTCAAAACACACTCTTCAGTTTCTCATAAATATAGCAAAACCACGTCGAGAATAAAACTCTCAAACAATATTCGAACGAAAATATTTTTTTCAGTAAAATAATCTCAAAAAAAAAAAAAAATCTCACAAAATAAGAAATCTCAATTTATATCTATGTTCATAATTGATGAGATTGCGGTGGATATATATATATCTTAATGTGGGTGGTTTTAATTTATTATTTTATTTTTGGACTTTACTTAATTTTTCAACTTTCAGGGGGGGGTAATTTTGACTATCTTGCATGTGCTAAGGGCTTGCAGTGCCGGACCCGTCCAAGCAAATTTACACCATGGTTTTTTCAGCCCTACCCCATCTTTCACTCTATTCAATTTCTTCTTCTTCCTTTCTCTCTCTAAAACCTACAAAGCCAGCATTACCTTTCTTTCTTTTCTTTAGTTTCTCTCTCTACAAAGCAAGAAGGGAGAAATATTTTATGGAGTAATGTAATTTTGCTATTTATATGTTCTCATGCTCTGTCTGCTGAGTTTTCTATGTTAAGTTACAAGTTAATGAAAATAGTTTTAATAATTTTATTTTTTAATTGAAATCAATTAAAGACAAGCATAAATAATCTTTTAAGGGCTGGCAAGTTACTACCGACAAGAATTATTAAAAACATATTGTTTTATTAGTTTGAGCGATTTATCTAATCATCTTAAAATGGAATACGAAAGTATTAAGAAATATTTATAAAATATTCTTCCACTAAATAGGACTCACTTTATAGTGGGTTTGGTTATAAGTTGCTTTCGTCAATAGACATGTAAGTTTTCTCTCGTTTTTGTTTTTGTTTATCTTTCAATTTCCTTAGTCTATTTTATGAGTTATCTTAATATCTTGTCCAATTTACTCACACTAACATTTTTGTAACTTCCCACATTTGTAGTTTTTTTATTGATTTAAATAATCTAAATAGATACGTCTAACGAATATACTGTATAATTAATCTGGTGCAGCGCTTTTACCTTGATGGTTTGTGTTTCCTATTGTTGCGCCAATCTCGTCCTCAATGATTAGCCCCCCAAAAAGAATAGTAGTATTACCATATCTTCCTCCCCACTACACCAAAGCAAAAACATTTTGTATTCCTCCTTACATGTGCATCCCATGCCTCCTCCATCCAACTCCTACTCATTAACCAAATTCTTTTCCCAAACTATACCAACACCACCCACAGATTCAAAACCCCCATAATTGTAGGAGCAACACCATCTCCCCCACCCACCCTTTCATTATAACGAAATAACAATAATAATTAATATAAACATACACCGATGGGTTTTCTTCAGCCCTCAACCTGTTTTTCTTTTATGTGGCCGTTGGATATGAAGAAAATTAAGAAAATCAATTCCTAGAATTTCTATAAAAAAAAAGAGATTGATTTAAGTAAATTGGATTAATTTTAGCGAATTACGCAAACGTGGGGGGACTAATTTTAACCAAAGATAAAATGTAAGAATTAATTTTAGAATTTTAGACAAATATATAGATTAAAATGAGCATTTAATTATGCAAGTATTATGCAATAATATTGTATTATTGGAAACACACAAAAATAGAGGAAAGGCCAATCGATACTCACCTCTCAATGAATAGCGTACCTAATCATGTTCTAGCTACATTGGATTTGAAAGAAATTGAGATTAGAGAATGCCTAAAAAATATTAAAACGCTTATAAGAGCTTGTTATATTAGTTGAATTAAAAAACCATTTTTTAAATAAATAAAACTCACATCTCCGAACGTATAAGAGGGGAAATACTACACCATTGATTGTAGTTGAATAGTATAAACTTATTCATTTTAAAATAAAATTTTAAGCGAAGTATTATTTCTTTCCAGATTAGCGAATATGAAAAAATAAAAGAAATCAACTAGGTTGAAAAGGAAAAAGGCCAATCAATACCCACCCATCTGAACAAATAAAAGAGGAGAAGCATCAATCAGATTTGTTTTAAAAAAAAAACACAAAAGAGAATCCAACGGTGGAGCGACAACCATCCGCGAAAACACGGAGCCGCTTGCGCCCAAGTCTTCGGAATCTAGCCCACCATCCTGCCATCCTCTCCTATCCATCTTTTCTCCCAACAAATAGTACAAATGCATACATCATCATTCATCGCCCACAAAACCCACACCACACTTACACAAGCTTTTATTAGATGTTCCGGAGCACACAAAGTATAATATTTCTGAGTTTTTTTTATTGGATCACATCAATTGGCTTGGTTTAATTTACACTAAAAAAAGACTCATAAATAGTAATATGGTCCCGTAAAAAAGATCGAGAACACCATACTCTAGGTATTTCTCACTTGATAAAAATTCCACTCTCACCCACACACAAATGTACACAACCCAACCCACCAACTCCTAAACTAACCCTAGTTAAAACAAAACTTAACCCAACCTATACGCCAATAATCTACCCTTCTCCTTCCCTCTCCCCTACCTATACCCCAATTTCTATATATATACCTCCTCATCTCTAATTTCTATCACTCTTTTTTACCACTTTTTTCTTGCTTGTGCCCGATTAAGCAAATTGCACAAAAAAAATATAAGCTGGGTCTTGTTTATTTTCCATGTAATTAACTAATTTATCAAGTTAATTAAGCCCAAATTACTAAAAAGGAAGCGGAAAAATGAGTTGCAACGGCTGCAGAGTGCTCCGTAAAGGATGCAGTGAAACCTGTATTCTACGCCCATGTTTACAGTGGATTGAGAGTGCTGAAGCTCAAGGCCACGCCACCGTTTTCGTCGCCAAATTCTTCGGCCGCGCCGGCCTCATGTCCTTCATCTCCGCCGTCCCTGACTCCCAACGCCCTTGTTAGTACTCTTCATCATAATCTGCAAAAATCACTTGAATTAATGATCATTAAACTAATTAATTTATCCGAGATTCCAAAAAAAAAAATCCCCTTCCAGAAACTAAATTTCTTGTCGTTGCCTGTTTCAGCTCTGTTTCAATCTTTGCTCTTCGAAGCCTGTGGAAGAACTGTTAATCCAGTAAACGGCGCCGTAGGCCTTTTATGGACCGGAAACTGGCACGTCTGCCAAGCCGCCGTCGAAACAGTCTTGCGCGGCGGCACTCTCCGGCCCATGCCTGAGCTGCTCGCTACTACTACTACTAACTCACCTGTATCTCCGGCCGCCGATGAAGTGTCGGAAGCTGAAGTTGCGTGTCCGGATAATAACATGTGGAAATTACAAGATCCGAGTCCGGTTCCCCATTCCAGGTTTTCAAATTCAAGATCTAGAGTTTCGCCCAAGCGAAAGAGACCGGATCATGGTGAGCCGATGATGCTGAAGATGATGCACGCTAATAACGATCTAGATCTTCGCTTGACGCCTACTTTTTCGCCGAAAATGAAGGTGCATAAGCAAGAAACTGTACGGCGGCCGGGAACTCCGTCGACGATGACGTCGGAGGAATCAGTGACTACAAACACAACTACATGCTTTGAGAGTGGGATGAGAGATCAGTACGGAAACGGAGGAGGAGGAGAGAAAAAGCTGCTAAACTTGTTTGTTTAGAGAGAATCAAGCAGATTTCTCTTCCGCTTGATTTTGTGAATCTGACGTTCACGCCAAGTCGATGAAGAGAGAGAGAAGAGAGATGAGAATCGAGGGAAGAAGACGAGCTAGTTTGGTGTAAAATTCTTTTTCACTCTTTCTTTTTATTTTTAATGATTTTTCGGTTTTTGTTTTTGCGATCGGAATTTGATTTCCGGAGAGTTTTGTAAACATTATCGGCCGAGGATTTCTCTTTCTTCACTGAAGAACCGGAAAAAATGAGTTTGCCGGTATTTTTTTTTCCTTTTCGTTTTACTCTATTTCGTGTCTAGTAATTATGCATGACAGTGAATAAAAATTAACCAAATTAGTTTCATATCCTTTTCTTCAGAAGATCATCCCGTATTCGTTCATTCTATTAAATGCCGACTGTTTCCTCCTGGAATTCGCTCGTAAAACTTTTGATTAAGTTAGAACATTCGTGTCTATTTTTTTTAAAAGAAAATAATCAAGTTTAGTAGTTTGATTAAAAATTAAATTCGTTAATTTGTGCAAATGTTTGGTAGAAATGGAGAATGAATTTTAGAGTTGGGTGGGTCCTAATCTGGTCAGGTGATACGTATCATTTTGTTAGGCAACCTGAAGCAGAAACATGAGTATTGGGTTGTTTTGTTTCTCGTTATACATGTAAGATCCATGTTTCATATTTTACTCATTTTCTTCTTCTTTTTTTTTTTAATTAACCAATCCTTAATGGATAAAGAGTAATAATTTCTCATTAATTAGATGATTTCTAGGAAAGGAAAAGCATTGGTTTGTTGTTATCCTTATATGTTTGGTTGCATTGTTGCTTCAATATGGTTCTAATACTTTAAGTTTTTGATGTGTTATGGCACAATTTTTTTAGTTTAACATTCTCATTCTCTTAATTAAGAAATCTCGAATTCAATCTTTAAATATATAAAAATTATTTGTTATACGTATTTCATATTTTAACGAGATTAACTAACTCAGTGTGAAAAAGATAAAAGATTGGGTCGAAACTTTCACCAAAACATCCAATTCAATGAATGATAACATAAAGTCTGTGAGGAGAAAATAGAAGGATTTGTTGGTATTTGGTAATGGACCTAATAATACTAGAAGCCGTGAGAGATTATTAATATATTTTTCATTGTTTCTTCATACTTATCCACAAAGAAATATATCATTTTATTTTTATAATTAATAATAAATAAAGAAGAGAGAGATAAGTTGACAAATGGTTGAGGGGTCAGCTGGTGTTCCCTTGTGGTGTGCAGTGATATGCCCCTTGAGTATAGGACCCTTCCTTTCGGCTTGGACAGGTTGGTGTGTGATGTGTCGCTTTTTGTTTTATAATTCCCGAGAGATGAGAATTGAGAAAAGGTAACGAAGGAAGAGGCGGCTTTTGGAGAGTGGAGAGGGTGGTGGTATAAAGTATAAACAAATTAGAGATGGATGGAGAAAGGAATCAAAAGAAGTTGGGATTGGAGATTTTCTTTTCCTCTTTCTTTTTTTTTTAGGTTAAAATAAATACAAGTTGTGCCAATTTTGTTAATATTTGTGAATTTGATATTTCCGTACGGCATCAAAATATCAAACAGTGATTTTGGGTAAAAAAATACCGTCCGAACGGATGGTATAGTAATTCGGTAATTACGAAACGGTATTTCGGTGAACACTCCTATTTATGATCTACAAAATACACCATCTTCACTCAAATCTCAAATTCAAATTCCAACCGGAAAAAAAATTAATTGTTAGAAAAGTGATCTACCATTTTTAATGACTCGAGGATATTAAATTACTCTTATTTTTTACATGTATTTACATAAATCGCTCAATTAATAAACAATTATTTATAAAAAGAATATATTTGAATTTTAAAGAGAAGATTCACATCCATAATGATGAACCACAACCTATTTTAGGTGAGTAATCCATGTAGACCTACATGAAGAGGAACTGACCCGGAGTGTATAATTTTATAATTAAAAGGAGGATAAAATATAATATTATCTCTGATTTTAAATAAATATCGTTTGTGAGTTAAAATTTTGGTGCAAAATACATATCGTCTAGCATTCCCAATACAAGTGTCTTCTTCCATTTACCATTATACACTTTGGCGATCAACCAAATTATTAAGTTCTTTGTCAAATCAATTTGGGTTTGAAGCGAGTTGGACGATGGTAAATGAGTAAAAACCAAGATACAAAGGTAACAAAATACTACTCAAACGGTATTTATTTAAAACCGGAAAAAATATCTCTTATAAAATAAATTAGTGTTAATTTGACCTCCTATATTTATCCATTTTCTTCGTATACCGTTTTATGTTTCATAAATTCAAAATAATTCAAATATTTAGGATAAACAATTACAAACACAAGAAATTATTTGAGACAAATAAAGAGTTGTTTGAGATTTATGAAATATAATAATATATAAAATAAAAATAAAAAAATGTTTTTTTTTTTTCTAAAAAAAGTGTGGGGTGAAGTGGGGCCAGAATGGTTGCAGTATTTACGTTTCTTATTAGAGCATAGTCGGGCAATGAGGATAAACAAGTACGGCCCATGTCAGCGTCGATTTTGGCTGTCCGAGTCCGACCCCTTTGCTTTCTTTTCTCCTCGTCTCTCTTTCTTTCTCTGTCCAAGAGCGTTTTCAGTCTCTCTCTCTTCCTGTCTTTCTCTCTCCCTTTGTTTAATGTATTTTGTTTTCTCCCACTTGGGGACCATTAATATCTCCTCCTATCTTGGGGAATGGTGGGATCCACGTCATCCCATCATCAATTGCCCAATTCTTTATTTGGAATCCTTGAAACAACCCTTAAATAAATATTACTATTAACACCGATTTACAAAATAATTGAAAAAGAAAAGAAAAGAAGTTATAAAATCAATCCAACGTGGAAAAACACTTCACATTTATAATTAAATCAAATAAAATTCTACGTTTGTCAATTTAACAGATCACATTCTATTTTTAAAATTATCTTAAAATATATTTGATTCTTTCAAAATTACCTTTAGATTTAACTGAGGTGAAAAATTATTTATTAAAATAAATAACATAGAAATTTGTTCATCTCTCCTTACAACCAATAAATAAAATACAAATTTAAAATTAAACAAAAGCATTTTATAAATAGTTAAGTGCATTTTAGTGATCATCAAGTCTTAATTAGGGATTTGACAATTTTTTAGGCCTATTTTTTTACCAGTTATTTAAGTATTGACTAAGTAACTATTGATTATATTTGACCATCCATTAAAACTCTAATGTTTCCATTGAACTTGGAGTATATTTTTTCTCAATGTTTGCACTCTTTTAAAATACACACAGTATAAAACATTTTGATAAGTTCAAAAGATAATTTTAATTTTTTTCAATTATATCCTTATTAAATATTACTATCTTTTAATTCTCACTAATTAGTGTAAGCAAATTATAAAAGAATTTGTCAATTTGAGTATAAAGTAGGCTATTAATTAGTAGTGCATGAACTTTTACTGTGAGATGGAAGGACTTATCACATTAGTATGAGTTCACGGGCTCATACCATAGCATTAAAAGGAAATAATTAAATAAACCTATGTCTTTTATTTGAGCATCTAAAATGAAGAAAATCATTTCTCGAGAATTATCTCTCTTAAAATATGATGATAGTCGAATGATATTAAAAAAAATAATTATCCTAAAAAGATCCAAAAAAGATCCAATGACTTAAAAAAATCAAACATGAAGGAAAATTTCATACGGTTATGTAGAATGACAGTAAGAGTAATTTATCTGTCAACCAAATATGAATCTTTCGATTCATTTGGTTCTCATATTTAATTATTTCAATTATTTATGGTAAATTTTCATATTTTTTGTTACCGAAACGAATCTATCATCTCTTCTCGATTAATGATTCATGTGAACAAAAAAGAAACAAAATTAATTATTTTTAATTAAACCGGACGATGATACTCGAATAAAATTAATTGTATTTTAAAAAAGAACAGAGCAGCAGACACGTAAACCAATTGGCGAGCAGAAGTGGGTTTGTGTATGCGTCTCGCCGCATTTGAAGGTGGGGTCTACGGAACCTTCTGTCTCACACCCAATTTAATTTGGGATTACCCACCACCTCAAACACGCTCTCCCACTTGTTGTTGGCCTTTTCCTCGTTTCAACAGATATAACACAACTTGTTGTGTTGAGTTGAGATGTGATGAGATGTGTGGTGTGGTGGGTTTATGAGCAGGGTCAGACTAATTTGTATTAGACATTTTCTTAAACAATTACGGAGTACGTTCTTTCGTTTTTAATTAGTCGATTTCTTTTATGTTTTATACATATTAAAGAAGTCATTTTTTATACTTTTTAAGATACACTAATGTTTTATTACTCTCACTAAAATCAGATAAAAAAATCACCTAAAAAGTATTAAAATGTTATTTAATTCGAAACAAATAAAATTCTTAAAATGTCATTTAATTTGAGACCGGAGGAATATAATTTTTACGTTTATAATTGTTTATGAAGGTTGGGTTGGTCTTTTACGAGTATTAAATGCGAAGATCCTATATTTGCTAATGCATATAGGTTTTTAAAAATAAAATGAAAGTCAGCCTATCGTCATTCAATGGATATTAGATAAAGTCGGATCTGGTGGAATGGATAGGTTGGATGAATTATGCGGATTGATGAAGACCCGTGTACTCTGTTGTACCATCAACCATCGTAATATCATATTTGTGTGCCAATGTTTTATGACCATACCAGCACCACAGACCACACCACTCATCCCTAGCCACTTTTCTTTGCATAAAACGGCTTCTAGTGATTTGGAAAGAAAAAAAAAACATTGTGTGTAGAAATGCTTTGAAATTTGTTGTGTGGCACCTTTACAAGTTTAGTTTAACGTTCATTTTCAACACACTTGTAAAAATGCCCAACGAACAATCAACTTCGTTATTATTTATTAGAGAAATAAAAATTCATTAGTCATTTTTAATGAAATAATACTATCCGCTTTTGGTCTAAATACTCACGATTTAATAATATACTTCATTAATTATATTAGGAGATTAACATTTATTAGTGAAATTTTGGTTCATACATAAAATATGAGGATGAACTTGTTTCCATTAAACCTTCTCCGATCTTATCATCTACTTGAGCATATAATTAAAAAGTATTTTGAAGTCTCTTAGCAAAATGGGTGGCCAGCACTAATATGGTTAACAAAGGACAAAGGGAGAAGAAAGTGTGACGCGGATTTCACCACCGTTCCCTTCGACAAATTCCAAGCTTCTTGGTTCAGATAATTTAATGAAATGCTAACCTTTTCTTAAAAAGAAGAAGCATAGCATAATTGACTTCAACCATTAAAGTTATGAAAATACATTAAATCGGCATATAACTTATTAGTTGTCTGTAAAAAATATTACATTTAGATTTTCAGAACATTAA
>NBIL01137785.1:0-17401 GCA_002752925.1 Viola pubescens var. scabriuscula
TGTGTAAGAATAGATATTAACGAAATTTCAAGAGAAATAAATAATTCAATGATTTAATCTGTATAATTAATCTATTTAATTTAATATAATTTATTATGAAATTTAAAAGAGATAATGTTCAAGAATTTAAAAGGTTGCATGATTCTCTATATAAGTGCTAGCAAATCATTCATTTTATTTACTAAAACAATTGAAAATATCTACAAGTGTTGTGATAGTGATATTTATACAAGTCAAGGTTAGTTGCATTTTATTTATTTTAGTTTCAATTCATTAGCATTTAATTGTCAAAATAATTATGTATTACGTAAAATATTACTGTACATATTATACAGTATTAATGAATATTATTTAACATATATCGTATGAATGATTCCATTAAAAAAAACTATGCATTTAATAATTAAAGAAATTGTTTTGGGCGGAGGAGAAAAAGAGGAAGCGAAGAATACCCTTTTCTTCCATTTCCCCTCTCTCCATCTCGGGAATTAAAAGAAAAGAAGCTTGGATCTTCTTGTGGGGCCGGTGTGTTTGGCAGGGCTCTAAACCAATATTTTAAAAACCGACTCGGTTGACCCGTTGAACCGGATTCAATCGAAGTTCGACCGGATTAACCCATTGGTACAGTATGAACCGTTCACATAGCGAGCCGTTCGAGGTTAGAGGATTGAACCGCCAGATTTTTCAATTATGATGGGCTGACCCATGCCTTTAATGGGCCAGCCCATGCATGTAATGGGCCGGCCCATCATTTTTTTTTAAAAAAAAAAAACCCCAAAACGGCGTCGTTGTTTTGGTCAAACCAAAACGATGTCGTTTTGGTTATTATTAAAAATATACTAATAATTAAAAATAAAAAGGCAAAACGACATCGTTTTGCGTTGAACTAGCCGGTTTGATACCGGGTCGACCAGGTCACCGGTTTTTTCCGGTTCGATTGCAGGTCCGGTCCGAAAGCTGAACCGACCTGAAATTCTCCTCGAGTCACCGGTTTACCGGTCCGACCGTCTGGTCGGTCCGATTTTTAAAACACTGCTCTAAACATAAGATTCAATTTAATTAATTCATTAATAATTCTCCTATTTCTTGCATGTTCAAATTGAGTAGAGATTTTAGAGTTTAAGATTGAATTTGACTGACAAAGGGATGCAATGTTGGCTTAATTCTAACGTGCAAAGATTGTTTCTTGTGAAATTGAGCAAGTGATGGAGATTTACCATGTATTTGTGAAACTTGTGGAATAAGAAGAGTATAAAAGTTAGAATTAGTACTTGCATGTTGATTTATACTTGACTAAGGATTTTTTTTTGAATAGATTAAATAAATGATAATAATCTGAATTTATTTAGTAAAATAAAAAGCATGTAGGAAGTAGGAATTTTAATTAATAATTCTGGAAATTCTAGAAGCATAGAAAATATTATAATTTAATCCATTAATTAATTAAAAATGGTGAAATTCGGTTCCTAAACTTTTAGTATTTGCAGATTAGTTCCTATCTCAGGAACATAACTAAAAAAAAGTTGTTTTATCCTTTTAAATGATATATTTTGGATAACTAATGTGAAATATTTTTATTTAGATGATGGTATGAAAATACATGCAACTTAAACTATTAATAATGTGTATAAATGGTGTGGAAGTATTATAATTTCGTTTGTAATTAAATGCATAATGTGGTTAAAGTAGCACCTAGTTTTGGTGTTACATCAAATGATAATATGACACATACCACATCATCATATCATGCCACGTGGCTGCTGATATGATGATATCACACTTGTCAATTGACATCTTAGTGCTGACGTGATATTTTTTTTAATGAAAAATTAAGTGATGTCATTATTCAGTTACAGTAGTGGTGATTATTTTAAACAAAAAAATATAACTATAAGGGGTAATTAACTAAACAATTACTATAAGGGTGATTAAATGAAATATTTAAATAACGGGGTAAAATGTCATTTAACATATAGGTTTGTTAAAGCGTTGTTTTCATTTATTGACAAAGTTTTTTTTTTAATATAGGTAGAGGTGGAATTCGAATGACTAATTTTATTTTATTTTATTAGTATTGTAATGCAACTCTCAAGTCTCAGCATGCGTCGACACATTTCCAAATCAGTTTAAATCAAGGTTATTAATTCAATTCCTTTCCACAATTACGATGGGATCACTGTCATTTTTTAATTCAAGTTTTGGAGTGATAACTTGTGATACCAGGTGGGGATAACTATGTGAATAGTGTGTGTTTTGGTCTAGAAAGATCCCCTTTCCTGACGCGGGAGAGGGGTATTTATACCCCTTTCCACCTTGATTTCTTGGGACAAGTGGGGCCTAGTAGCCGGAGAAGTCCATTCCTACGACGGTGCATTAAATGTTGTCACCTCCGCATTAAATATCATCTCCTCTGCCATTAATGCTCTCCCATCCACCATAAATGCCATCACCTCCGTATTAAATGCTCTTCCGGAGGGCGACGGTTAGTCTCGATCCTCGCGTGCCACCTGGCTTGGGGTAGAAGATGGGTGACGTTATCTTCCCCTGTAACTGATATTATCCCCTTTCGCTCATAAAACAGTCAACTACCCCTTCCGAACCCGTTTCGGCACCATTAACACAGGGCCAATCTTGACCACCTTAGGATTCTTCGTTAGTGATGAACAGTCGACAAGGTACACCCCCAGATATCTGTCTATTGCTTGTAAGTCGGGCCACCTGACTCCTTTAGTTAGTGGGGTCTAAACAACAAAAGGGGTCGTGGAAATGACCGAGATGCCCTTTGTTCTGTTTCCATATATTATCAGAAGCCTAAATAAAACGAGCCCGAGTGTTTATCAAGGGCTCCTGTCAGACTCCATGTTCCTTCGGGAAAACTGTTTGCCTCGCGCACAAGCAGTTGCGGGGAAGTAATGCGGCGCGTTGCCTTGGGTTTCGTGAAAGGTGGAAAGAACGCAAATTTCTAAGGGTTATTGCCCTGGGAAAGTACTTTGAGCAATAAATTCTACCTTGCGTCTCTTTCTGATTGGGCGTTTGCCGCGTGGCGCTTCTTGATTGGCCGTTCACACGGTTGTAGAAGAATCGTGAAGTATTCATGGGGTTTCCTCTTTCTGTCGTTCCCATTTGTTCTTTTCCTGCTGTTTTTGTAGAAACTCTCTCTCCACTCCGCCGGTGCTTTCTCTGCTCTTGGATTTTCGATCTCCGGTTAGACTCCAGCCGGCTTCGGGCCTGAGCGCTTGTTTCCGAGGCGAGGCATCCGTTTGTGATCCTCTCTCTTTCGATCGCCATAGTTAATCCTTCATTGTTCAGAATCACCTCTCTAAATATGCCTCGAACTCGTTCTCAACCCGCCCTCCTAAGCTAGATTGAACGAGAGATTGGAAGAACTCCTTCTGTTTTTGCTTACGTAGGGTGGTTGTGAAAGGAATTATTTGATTTTGGGGCTTCTTTTTCAAACCACTATACCGTTTGCATTGCCGACAAGGACACCAAGTTGAATTCCATCCTAAAGGGAAAACCAAGGGTTCTTTACACCAGAATGTTCTAGCGTGGTTTCGTCCTTCCACTTCATCCCATGGTTAGCAACCTGTTGAACCATTTTGACTTGAACCCCGCCCAAATAACCCCCGACTCTTAGTCCGGTATATACGTTTTCCTCAAGATTTGTGAGTTGAACGGTATCCTCTCCCCTACCGTTATGTTATTCCGCGTTTTCTGCCAACTGTACTATCGGGAGGGCTTGATCGTTATCTCTCCTCGCTGGGAAGACATGTTGGTCCGACCTTTGGTGCGCAATTTTCAGAATTTTGATTCCTCGGAGCCTGGATGGGAATATATTTTTTGTGATAGAGTTACCGCCTGCCTAGTGGTGCTCGGGATTCAATCGGACGGTCCCAGATATGGCTTGGGTGAATCCAAACGGGTACCCAGGAGCCATGCGAGCTTTAGTGGATACACTATTGGCAGTCGACACACCTTTTTGTACCAGGAGTCTGGCTGGCAGTAGCAGTCTACCGGAATGTCGGATTGGTAAGTTCCTATCTTGTGTATTTTGCTTCTCTAAGGTTCTCCATATCTAATTTTCTCAATTTGCTGAAATTGCACCCGACTGGATTCTGGAATCTCTATGTGGGGTAACTAGGGGTATCAGTCCGTCTTCTCTTCAAAAAAAGAATCCTCCAATCACGACAGGGGGAGCTACGGGGGCGTCTTCCTCTCGAGGTGGAATTGGCATTGTTTCTCGATTCTTTCCGTCTACTTCGGCTCCTTTTGGGTTGTGGGATGACAATTTTGAGAATAAGGTGATTTTATCGGCGCACGTAGTTGACGTCCACCCCCCTCAAACCGTTGTTAATCTTCTAGAGGGTTCGGGAAGAATTGCCCCTGGATCACTGTCATCATCAGAGGACTTGGATGATAGAGAAAGCCTGCAACTGACCTCTACGACGATAATCAAATGAAGGAAAATAGATTCAGAAGACGTTACTCCTCTTTCCATCACTCCGGTGGAACCGTCCTATCCTTCGATTCCATTGGCAACGCCGGAAGACAGATCTAATGGGTTGGCTCTGGAGCTGCCCCCTGAGCCGGTTCCAGCATTAGTGATGGGTGCTCTTGCTCAGGGCTCACCTGTTCTTCCCCTTTCTCTTGCCACCGCTCAGACCCTGGCTGGGAACGGGTTTAGTTCCTTTCACCCATCAACTTCCCTAACGCTGGTTCGATTTGTTCCGGGCTTGGTGTTTCCTGGTTTGCTCGTTTCTAACAGTCAGACCCGAAGTCTTCCCCGCAATCTTGTCGTCAACCTCTCTACCTTTCCAGCTGGTGTGGTCACCCACTAGGTGGATTTACGGTGTTTGGGAACTTTAGGTTTGCAATCTCTGGGCTTACCGGAGCCTAGCATCCGGAACCCCCTCATGGCTTCCTTAGTGGGGCAGATGTTGCGCGCTCCTGCCTATATTGAGCAATTTCGTCAGATGCCTCTCGGCGCCCAACTTGCTCAAGTTCGTAGCAATCTGTTCGCCTCTTTTTACCAGCTTCAATATACGATGGAGTCAACTAACGCTAGGCTTCAGGAGTTAGAAAATAAACTAGGGAAGAGGAAAAAGCTGGTTGTCTGAGCTATGAGTAAGTACGTGGAGGTTTGGGATGAGGGTCGTCGTAAGGCTAAGTCTCAAGAGCAGACTCAAGCAGCCTTGGACGACTATCGAAGAGAATTGTCAGAATGCCGGAAGGAGAGAGATACTGGTAAGGCCAGGGTGGTTGAGCTTGAGGCGGAGTTGGCCACTGAAAAAGAGAAAACTTGCACCCTCCGTCAACAATTCTCTGATAAGGAGACAGAACTAGAACTAGTTCCACAAAAGGTAGACTGGTGAAGGAAGAAAATGGTGGGCACCATTTTGGACGGGTTTCAGGAATGTTGTGGTCGTGCCAACCTTTGCATTTCCAAACTATCACCTTATGTTCAAAAAAGGCTCGATGAGTTAGATGACAGCAAGTTTGGGCTTCCGTCCTCTGATGAGGAGGGTTCAGGTGATGCCTCCTGAAAAGAAAAGAAAGAAACTAACCGAAGAGATCCCGAGTTGACATAGCGAACTTTGTCGGGTATTATGGTTATAATAATGGACCGAGCCGTATGCATGCTCTTAATGCTTTTTATTCTGCCATAAATGCAGTGTTGGTAGTAATGATTACCAAAGGCCCTGTGTGCTGACGTGGCACCCTACTCCTACTCCTTTCCTAAGATTTTGGTTGATGACGTTACATCATGATCCTCAAAAGATTTCTTTTGGGGAGTCGATCAGTTGGCGCATGGTACGTCGCTTCGTTCCTGACGAGCCCTCTTTTTGAATTCGAAGGGTTGTGTGTGGGATGCTTCAAGAATGAGGCCACGCGTTTCCTCCTTATTGGTCGGGTGACACGTGTTATTACCCGATAGGGTGTTCTAACAGTGGAGAAGTGTTGAGGTATTCACTTTTTATTCTTATTATTATTTCAAAAAATCTCCTTTGGTCTTGCTCCTCTCGCCTGAGTTTCTGGCTTTTGGTTTTTTAGTTTTCTCCGGCCAGTACTCTGTCCAACCTTTGTTCTTTAGGTTTTTGCTGTCATTTTACCAGGTATTTCTCGTAACACTTTCTTCTTCTTCCATTGGCTCGTTGTTTCCCGTCATGCCTCGCGCTGCCCCTCTGATCAAACCCCGAGGTCTTGGTGAACTGAAAATAGAGACAATCTCTTCTAGTATTGTTAGTTTAGAGGCTTTGAAGGTGGAGTTGGCTTATTTTAATGCCGAGTTACCGGAGGGATCTCAGCTTAGGGTAGCTACCAACGAAATTAGGTTAAACACTGCCCTCGAGGGAACCCAACGGGTATTATACACCAAGATGTTTGCCTACGGTTTGAGGTTTCCGTTACATTCCTTGATTTCCAATCTGCTAAGTCAATACGACCTAAATCTTGCCCAAATAACCCCCAATTCTTGGTCTGATATCTATGCTTTCATCGAAATTTGTGCCATAAACGGTATACCGTCCCCTTCCATTAAGTTATTTAGGCATTTCTTCCAACTTTTTTATTGACAGAGTGTAGTTGGTATTTTCCCCCGTTGGATAGACTCCTCGGTGTTCCCCTTCCTTCGAAACTTTCAGAAGTTTGAATCTTCTGTCAAGCATTGGAAGATAGGTTTTTTATCGCGGATTTGCCTTCCGTTACTTGGGTACAGGGGTTCAATCAGGTTATCAAGGAGCAGTCTTGGAAGAAACCAAAAAGGTTGTCGGAAGAAGATAGGGTTTTAGCTGACAAGTTGCTTTTGGTAGATAGCCCATTTCATACCCGTCTCCTAGCTATCGGGATGCCATTACCGGATTGTAGAATTGGTAAGTATTTTTATAAGTTTTCCTTCCTACTTCTCGTCTAACTCTGATATATCCTTATTTTTACATAGTTATACCGGAAGGGTGAGTGCTAGAAGCTGCGAAGAGAAGAAGAAAGGATAAGTCTACTTCCTCTTCGTCCGACATCATGCCAATCAATTTCGCAGTTATTGCCAACAAGAGACTCAAGCGACTGAGGGAGGGAGAAGGTGTTTCTTCGGGAAGTGCGACAGAGACCTCAGCTTTCGTCCTGGCGACAACCGACGGAGTCTCTGTTGACAGCTCCTGGCGCGCTCTCTCCATATCCTATTTCCATGGACCCCGTTGCTATCGCGGTTTTTCGAAACCGACCATCAATAAACCATCCATGGCGCACTTTCTATCGGAGATGATTCAGGTTCCTACGGATAGGGAGTCCATGCAATGGTTATCTCTCGGAGCTCAGTTCGTCGAGGCACGAAGTAGCGCATTTTCCTCTTTCTGTCAATTCCATTATGTGATGGAAAACTGTTTTGACAAGATGGAGAAGGAGAAGAAAGAGATTTTGTCCACGGTGAATGATCTGGCGAGATATCGGTAGCGTTCTGAAGTGCAAACGATTTTGGCCCTCTGAGAGAAGGAAAAGGCTGTGGGCAAGCTTCAGGCTGAGCTCGTGGACACGAAGGAGTGCTTTCGGGTGAGGGAGGCGGAACTTCTAAATGAGAATGCCCGTCAGCGGCAAAGGCTGGAAGGAGTTCCTTCTCAGATTGAGAAAATTCAAGAGAAGATTATTGGAACGGTGATTGACAGTATTGTTGAGTGCTATGGCGAAGCTTCTTTTGATGTTGACAAGGTTACTCCTTTTGTTATGACTCATATTGCAAGTATAGATGAAGTTACACCCTAGTCTCCGAAACGGATAGGTTTTCTTGTTTGTAGGTGCCGTATGGCGGATTTTGTTAACGAACTCTTCTGAAATTTCTAAGTCTTTGGTATTTTCTTACAATGTTAATACTGATAACTTACTTACAACATATTTACGAAAAAGTTTTTTCCTTGGTGTATTTTGACTAGTATGGTAGTATTCCATTGAAAACTTTTAATAACTGAAGCCGTCTGATTCCTAGTTGATTTACTGGAGATGGTGGGGATACTTATCGGGTGGAGATAGTTGTGTAATCCGTTTATTTTTCGTATTTCTTTCCGTCTGCTGCCATCCATCCGTGAGAGACGGAGATGGGTCCTAGTAGTATTTTTTTTCATATTTCTTTCCGTTTGCTACCATTCATCCGTAAGAGACGGAGATGAGTCCTAGTAGTATTATTTTTCGTATTTCTTTTCGTCTGCTGCCATGCATCTGTGAGAGACGGAGATGGGTCATAGTAGTATTATTTTTTGTATTTCTTTCTGTCTGCTGCCATGCATCTGTGAGAGACTGGGATGGGTCCTAGCAGTATTATTTTTCGTATTTCTTTCCGTCAGCTACCATGCATCCGTGAGAGACGGAGATGGGTCCTAGCGGTATTATTTTCCGTATTTCTTTCCGTCTGTTGCCATTCATCCGTAAGAGACGAAGATGGGTCCTAGGAGCATTATTTTTTGTATTTCTTTCCATCTGGTGCCATGCATCTCTGAGAGACGGAGATGGGTCCTAGCAGTATTATTTTCTGTATTTATTTTCGTCTGCTGCCATTCATCTGTAAGAGACGAAGATGGGTCCTAGCAGTATTATTTTTTGTATTTCTTTTCGTCTGCTGCCATGCATCCGTAAAAGACGGAGATGGGTCCTAGCAATATTATTTTCCGTCTGCTGCCATGCATCCGTAAGAGACGGAGATGGGTCCTAGTAGTATTATTTTTCGTATTTCTTTTCATCTGTTGCCATGCATCCATAAGAGACGGAGATGGGTCCTAGCAGTATTATTTTCCGTCTGCTGCCATGCAATAGAGACGGAGATGGGTCCTAGTAGTATTATTTTTCGTATTTCTTTCCGTCTGCTGCCATGGCGAAAAATAGTTATGATCATTTATGCAGGCTTGCGATTTTCCCTAAGTGTAGAGTGTTGGCACATATATATCTTTAATTGTGGACCCGCAGTTAGAAAACCTCCGCCGATAGCTTTATTTATTTATTTAGAGTTTATGAAAAGTACATCCGCTCTTGCATGGTATAATTTTAAATTCGCAATATTCCAAGAGTTAGGCAATGACGTACCGTTAAGCTCCTCTAAGTGATATGCACCTTTTCTGACTACTCGGGTTACCCGGTAAGGTCCTTCCTAGTTGGGGCTGAGCTTTCTCATTGGCTGACCTACGACTCTTCTGTTGCGAAGTACCAGATCACCTGCTTTTAACAGTCTCTCTCTAACTTTTTGGTTATGGTACTTGTCCATCCTGCGCTTATAATGTAACGTCTTCATAAGCGCTTGCTCTTGCAATTCTGGTAATAGGTCAAGTTGTGCTTGAAGCCTATCTTCATTCTGCTCGTTGTTGAAATATTCTATCTGGAGGCTCAAAGCTCCAATTTCTACCGGGGTGACGGCCTCGGTCCCGTAAGCCATTGCAAATGGAGTTTCGCCTGTGCTTGTCTTAGTAGTCATCCGGTAAGCCCACATGACATACGAAAGTTCCTCTGCCCATTTCTTTCAGGCTCCTTCCAGATTTTTCTTAAACCCGCTTAGAATGGCCCGATTGGTGACTTCCGTCGGACCGTTCATTTGTGGGTGAGCTACCGAGGAGAATCTCTGTTCGATTGCTAGTTCTCGACAGCGATCCTCGAAGTATGCGCTGGTAAACTGGGTACCATTGTCACTGACGAGGATTCGAGGAATGCCAAACCGCATGATCACTTGGTTTTTGAAGAATTGCTAAGTTTTTTCCACCGTGATGACGGGAACTGCCTCGGCTTCTTCCCACTTTGTGAAATAATCCACCACGATGATGACGAATTTGAGTTGCGGGGAAGCTTTCGGGAACAGGCCTACGATGTCAATTCCCCATTTGGCAAATGGGCAGGGACCGATCAATAATGTTATCTCTGTGGCGGGCTGTCGGGGAATTCTTGAGAATTCTTGGCACTTCTGGCACGTTTTTATGAAGACGTCGTAGTCCTTTTGGATAGTGGGCTAGTAGAATCCAGTGTGGAGAACCTGTGCGGCCATTGTTCCTCTAGAAACATGCATTCCTCAAACGCCCTCATGAATCTCCCGGAGAGTGTAGTGGCCCTCGACCTCTGATATACATTTGGTCGTTGGATGGGTGAAACATCGACGAATGAGCTCTCTGTCATATAGCATGCATCTATCAGCCGGTTTTAGAATTTTGACCTTTTCGATTGCATCTTCCAGTAGTGTGCGGTGCTCCAGGTAGCTGATTACCGGGGATCGCCAATCTTCAGTCTTCTCATTAGTGTACAAGACGAGTTGCTCCTCTATGAAAGAAGGCGTCGATATCTCCTCAATTAGGACGTCCTTTGGCATAACAACCTTAAGATCCACTGCTAACTTAGCGATTTCATCCACTTATGTGTTCTTCTCTCTTGGTACATGCGTGATTGCGACACGAATTCCTCTCTTCATCTTCGTCAGCTCCTTCTGTACTTTCTGAAGATATTAGAGCATCGTGGGATCCCTTACCTGGGAATGCCCGTTAACTTGATCCACGATCAATTTTGAATCTCCGTGTATCTCCAACTGCAAATCCTATAGTTCTCCGTAATCGTGGATTCCTTTGGCACTCAAATTTTTCCCTATGCGCAGACTGGCCAAAAGTGCTTCATACTCTGCCGCATTGTTGGATAATGGCGTCAGAATTCTTAAGACGTAACGCATCTTGATTCCGCCTGGTCTAGAGGCGATGATACCGGTACTCGCGAAATCTAGGTTTTTGGCGTTGTCTACAAAGATGGTCCACTTATCACCGAATGTTTCTCGAAATGGTAGATCTGTGTCTTTTATCTTTGCTTCTGATATCCCGGGTATCAGGTCACTTGGGCTTGGATCTTCTGAGAAGGTGCACTCAGCCACAAAGTTGGCTAAAGCTTGCGCTTTAACGGATAGTCTGGATTGATATCGCATCTCGTGCTGCTCAAGTTCGATGGCCCAGATAACCATTCTTTCGGAAGTCTTCGGCTTTTTGAAAATCCACCTTAACAGTTGATTTGTCAAGACGATTATGGGATATGCCTGGAAATACCAAGCCATCTTCCGGGTGGCCTGTACCAGGCGAACGCCACTTTTTCAATCCGGCAGTACCTTAGCTCTGCATCTTTCAGGATCTTGCTAATGAAGTAAATGGGTTTGTGGATGCCGTCTTCGTCCCGTACCAAGACGTCGCTTACTGCTTCTTCCCCCGCTCCTAGATACAGGAAGAGAGTGTCCCCATGTTCTGGTTGAATCAGCAATAAGTCAGAAGTGAGGTACTCCTAATGGTCACAAAATGCCTTACCGCACTCGTCCGTCCACCCGAAGGGGGCTTTCTTCCAGACGAGTTTAAAAAATTAGAGGCATCTATCGCCCTGCTTGGAGATGAATCGGCTCAAAGCAATCACTCTGCCGGTGAGCCTTTGGGTTTCTTTGATGTTCCTCAGGGGTATCATATCATGGATCGCGATAAGCTTAGAAGGGTTGGGCTGAATCCCCTTTCGGCTTACAATGTAACCGAGGAACTTTCCTGTCTGGAAAGCAAACATGCACTTGTTGGGGTTGACCTTCATGTCGTACCGTCACATGACCCCAAACACTTCTTCTAAATCCGTCAAATGGGTGGTGAAGCTTCTGCTCTTCACCAGCATATCGTCTACATAGACTTCCAGACTCCTGCCAATCTGACCACCAAACATCTTGTTGGCGGTCCTCTGAAACGTGGCTCTTGCATTCTTTAAGCCAAACAGCATGTCCTTATAGCAATACGTAGTTGTCGGGGTGATGAAAGTTATCTTCTCTTCATCTTCCTCTGCCATGGGTATTTGGTGATACCTAGAGTTTGCATCCAAGGAACTCAAGTATTCATACCCGGCCGTATGATCTACTAGCTGTTCGATCCGAGGCAGCGGGTAGCAATCTTTAGGACATGCCTCATTCAGAGTCGTGAAATCGATGCACATCCTCCACTCTCTGTTAGGTTTCGGAACTACTACCGGCTTTGCTAACCATGGTGGATATTGAACTTCCCGAATGAAGTTCGCTTTTAAGAGTTTACCCACCTCTCGCTCGATCACATCTGCCTTCTCCTTAGAGAACGCCCGACGTTTCTGTTGGATCGGTATTATTTCTGAGTTAACATTTAGACGGTGTTCGGCTACCTCCCTGGGAATGTCGAGCATGTCCGTTGGTACCCAAGCGAATTCCCCTTTGCACTTGTTCAATAGTCGGGCGAGCTGCTTAGCCTCCTCTTGGCTTAATTTCTCACTCACTAAGAATTTTCCGCTTGGCACACCTTCTACTGGTACTAAAATCATTTTTTCCAATGGTTGGGCGCGCCTTTCGTCAGGAGTTTTCAATGGATCGTTCACCACGCAAACATACTGATCGCAATGCCTATCAGTCATGATGAGGTAGCATTCTGCTGCTAACTTCTGATCGCCTTGGATCATGACAACTCCTTCCTAGGATGGAAATTTCAACTTTAAATGCCGTTGTGAGATGATGCCTTCGAAGGTGTTCATAAATGGGCGCCCTAGGATTACATTGTATGGCAGGTTGAGGTTGACCACCATAAACAGCAGCTCTTCAGTTCTCTTGGAAATGTCTTCTCAAAAATAGGCACTCCATCTATCCCGATAATGGGTTTCCGACATTGTATCAGTTCTGACTCTAGCCTCTTCATTAACTTATAGGCCCTGAGTGACAGCAAGTTGACGGCGCTGCCGTTATCCACCATGGTTCTTTTAACCCCGTGATTACTGATGATTGCTGTTAGAACCAGGGCGTCATTCTGGGGGTACACTACCCCTTGCTCATCCTTTCCTGAGAACGACACTATCATTCGGTCCAAGGCCCCAAAATCGACAGTGTCTCTCAAGGGCTCGTTGCGCTTCTATTTTTTACCGATACTGGGTTCCTCGAGGTCTTGGGTGCCTCCTGCTATCAGGTTAATTGTTGGGACCCCATCGGATGCTATCGCCAGCACCTCTCTAGCCGTGTTCCTCTGTACCTCTATTACGTTTGCGCCGATAAGTAGCGTTTTACCTCTATCTCTGCGGTTGTCGTTCCACCGAGTGTTGTGGGGCTGTGCCCTGGTCTTGACGGCATACTCACCCAAGTATCCATCCTCGACAAGTCGCTCAATGGCCGCCTTCAGCATCCTACATCCTTCTGTATCGTGACCGTTAGCCTTGTGGAAATGGCAAAATAAATTCCGCTGCTCGCCCATGTAGGCGCTAGGTTTGTTGGTAGGATACTAGATTGGCAATCCTAAGCCCTCGACCACCATAAGGATTTCCGCCCGGGTGACTAATAATGGGGTGGTCTTGAAGTTGTGATCCGTTAGTCTTGCCAGACGGGGATCTATCCTCCTCTCGATAGGCTTCCAGGGGGGGTATTCTCTCAGATTCTTCCGGGGTGGATCAACCACCTCCGTAGTCTTCTGCGGTGTATCTTCTCGACGATTCATCCGTTGGTAGTCCGCTTCTTCCATCTTGGTGTAGTTTTGAGCCTTGACCCGTAGAAGGTCCAAAATTCCCTGTGGGTCTGCCAATAGAACGTCTTCTAACTTGTCGTACCTATAATTTCTCTTTATTGCTTCCACCGCGAAATCAACGACTACGTCTAGGGTCTTGCTCAACTCTGAGTTGAATCAGTCTAGGTAGGCCACCAGGGATTCTTCTTGCTTCTGGATGATGTCGAACAAAGCCGCGGAAGACTTTTTAAAGGGATAACGGTGATAAATCTACTCCGAAATCTCTCCTCTAGGTCCGCGAAGCGATCGATAGAACCAGGAGGTAGTCCATGAAACCACGTGCTAGCCATCCCGGATAGGGTTAATATAAAAATCTGACACAAGGCCTCGTCCCTCTTGGTCTGGAACTTGACATAGTTCTTCACCCGAGTCAGGTGGGTGACGGGGTTGGTGACGCCAGTATAAACCTCCGTAGGAAGCTTCACCCGTCTACTAACCTGATGCCTCCTTACTCGATAAGTTAGTGGACTTCGTGGATCATCATCCCGTTTCCTCTGATAAAGGGGGGAGACGGAGCGAGAAGATTCCAAGTCCTTTCTCCTGGGAGCCCACTTGTGTTCTGACCGACGACTTCTCGCTGATCGGTATGCCACTAGCGACTTGCCCTAACTTCTTCTTTCTGCTTCCTTGCAGACTGAAAGTTAACGGGAGTGACTTCTTCTTCGACCCTGTCGGGCTTCTTGGTCGCTAAACCCTTCTAGGTTGTCCTGATACCCCTCTTCCATCCTTAGGGGTTGATATACCGGTATTATTGGTTGTTCTTGATTTTCCTGGGGGGAAAGTTGGCTTTCAACCTGACAATGCTGACCTATCGGGGAGCACGGGTGGAGGAATGACCCGTGATGCGAATATTGGAAGGGCAGACAATAGTGGTGGGGTTGACACGGGGGGGAGTGTGTTGAGGATGTTCAAGATAACATTCATCCTAGCGTCCATTATGGCATCCATTCAGGCGAACAAGTTGGCTTCGAGTCCAGCCGTTGGTTCCACGGTGTTGACCGTGCTTGGCCCAGGCGGGGGTGTGATTGGAAAAAGGATTTCTGGGAGGACAGGAAAATTGAGTTGACGGCCAATGGAAACGAGTCTTCCTCCTAGTGGCGTTATTGAAGTGGGTGTTATGGGAACGGCACATGGTGGCACGGTTGAGTTATCATGGGGTTGGATTAGAGAAAAATCCTTGTCGAACGTCATCGAGATCGTGCGAAATCGAGTTGTTGGGGAGGGGAGTTTGGATTTCAAGGTAGACTCACGTAAAAGATCCAAACTCTCAACGAGAGCACCAAATGATAACTTGTGATACTAGGTGGGGATAACTATGTGAATAGTGTGTTTTGGTCTAAAGAGATCCCCTTTCTTGAGGCGGGAGAGGGGTATTTATACCCCTTTCCAGCTTGGTTTTTTAGGACAAGTGGGGCCTAGTAGCCGGAGAAGTCCATTCCTATGGCGGTGCATTAAATGTTGTCACCTCCGCATTAAATACCATCTCCTCTGCCATTAATGCTCTCCCATCCACCATAAATGTCATCACCTCCGTATTAAATGCTCTTCCGGAGGGTGAATGTCAGTCTCAATCCTCGCGTGCCACCTGGCTTGGGATAGATGATGGGTGACGTTATCTTCCCCTGTAACCGATATTATCTCCTTTTACTCATAAAACCATCAACTACCCCTTCTGAACCCGTTTGGGCACCATTAACACAGGGCCCATCTTGACCACCTCAGGATTCTCCATTAGTGACGAACAACCGACAAGGTACACCCCCGAATATGTGTCGGTTGCCTGTAAGTCGGGCCATCTGACTCCTTTAGTTAGTGGGGTCTAAACAACAAAAGGGGTCATGGAAATGACCGAGATGCCCTTTGTTCTGTTTCCATATGTTATCATGGAGGAAGCCGAAGACAACACGAAAGGTGAAATTATATCGTTTTGAAGCAATATGGTTGAAGGAAGAGAGTTGTGCTGACACTGTGGATAACTCTTGGAAGGATTCTATGGGTTTATATATTAGTGATTGACTGAAGTTTTGTGGGTATAATTTGTCAAGGTGGAGTAGACACTTTTGTCTTAGTATCTAGGTCGATTAAAAAGAAGAGGGAACGGTTAGGCTGCAACAACAGTCATTTTATGATTGCTTGTGTAAAGAAATCTAGGAGGTGACTAGGGATTTAGAAGAATTGATACATAAAGAGGAGGTCATGTAGCAACAAAGGTCGAGGTCCTTGTGGTTAGAGGTGGGAGGCAAAATATACACCTTTGATCCATGCACGTGCAAATCAGCGTAGGACTATGAATTAGATACAAGGGATTAGAGATGAGTTAGGTGTATGTAGTGAGAGCCATGATGAAGTTGAAAGCATTTTGACTCAATATTAACGAGATTTTTTGCATTAGCTGATCCGATAAATACATCGACTACTCTAAACTTGATGAGACCTCTTGTAAACTGCGAGATGAATAGACTGCTGACGGCAATTTATACTGAGGAGGAGGTATATATAGATCTCAAACATGTGAAACTAAAAAGACCCATGACCTGATGGTATGCCACCTTTATTCTATAAAATTTTTTGGCATGTTGCTCAATCTAATGTCTGTGCTGATGTGCTTGAAATTTTAAATCATTCAGGTGACCCCACAGATTTAAGCCATAATTTCATCACACTTATTCCATAAGTTAAATCTCCTATTGATTGCGCTCAATTTAGGCCCATTAGTTTGTGTAATTTTATTTTCAACTGGTTACTAAAGTTTTAGCGAACATATTGAAAGTAATATTGTCAAATATAGTATCCAAAAATCAAAGTGTTTTTATCCCCGATAGGTTCATTAATAACAATGCATGTGTTTTGCACAAGAGATTTCTCATGATATGCAGAATAAGCGTATAGGAATAAGCTGGATGAGTTTGAAGCTGTACATGAGTAAGGCTTACAATAGAGTGAAGTGGAGTTAACTGAAAACAATTATGTTAAAACTTGGCTTTTAGTAGGAATGGCTACCTAATCATGCAATGTGTGACGACGGTTTCCTATTATGTTCTCATTAATGGAATTCCAGGTCCAATCTTTAGACCGGGAAGGGGTGTACGCCAAGGAGATCCATTATCACCCAATCTATTCATAATTTGCGCAGAGGGCTTGTCGGCAATGTTGTTTGAAGCAAATAATGCAGGCCGTATTCATGGCATCCATGTCTGCCGTAGGGCACCGATAATCAGTCATCTATTTTATGCAGATGATAGTCTTATCTTCACAAAAGCAACATCAATGGAGGCTAAAGTGGTGGCAAAAAATTAAGGGATTATGAGGAGGCTTCGGGTTGGAGGGTTATCCTAGACAAATCAGAATTATCATTTAGCAGGAATGTATCTGTAACAATAAGAAACAGGGTTAGTCGAGTTCTGGGTGTGCAGCATGTCAATAACCATTCTAAATATCTTAGGCTACCAATGACATTTGAGCAAACTAAAAAACAAATGTTTACTAACATCCGAGACCGTTTGTGCAAAAGGTTGTTGTTAGAATAGTGTATGTATTCGTATATGGTATACGTATTCGTAGTAGTAGAGTATAGAATATAGACTATATATATGTATGTATTGCTATTGTTAATGGTAAGAAGTATTTACCCAATTTCTTCTTTTGCTTTTACATGGTAGCAGAGCAACAAAGGGAAACTTAAACTCTCATCTGTCTGTCTCTCCGTCGGACCGCTTGCTGGAATTTGCTGATCTCACCGCCCCCACAGAAAGGAGTGGAGAGACGAGTCGAGTCAAGACCAACTGGAATCGTGGCGTTCCGATCACCCACGCGCCTCCACCCGCAGCCGCAGTGTCCGTCGTCCCTCTCCACGCACCGGCGCATGACTGGCCGTCCGG
>NBIL01137794.1:0-14007 GCA_002752925.1 Viola pubescens var. scabriuscula
GAAGTGTCCATGATGAGCACCCGTGCTCGTATCATCTACTCCATCCACATCTTCCTCCATCACTCGTGATAAAATTAGGGTTTTACTGGGTTGTTGAATTCGATCTTGGTTGTCCGAGATTCAGTTGGAGTCGGGCAGAGGGCACATATGCGGTGATTGAGGCTCAGGTAAAAGTGTTGAGGGGATCGTTGAAGATTCAGGGAAGAATGTCATCGAGCCAATCGTGGAGGATTCCGGCGACGAGATGGTGTCTATCGTGGATGATACATTCTATGATGATTGGGATATGGCTCCAGGTGCAGTCCTTGCGTGTCCCGACAAGAAATTGGAGCCACTTGTGAATTTCAGGAGAGTGAAGACTAGTGTATCCGTCAAACGGCCCAAAGTAATCCATGACTTTGACCTGAATTAACTCTCTACTGAGGAGAACATTGGCAGCCAAGTACAAAAGAGAGAGAGATTTCGACCTCAACAAACTCCCAATTGCAGGTATGTTTCAATTGGAGGACCCAAGTCGTGAACCAGATTTTATTGAGATGTTGCGTTTGCTGCTTCCGTCCTTCAATTGATGACCCCAAAGTAGTACTTCTGGTTTTTGGTTGATCAACATAACTGTGTTGTGGGTGTAGGTAGAATTGGTTGTACCTTCGTTCTAAGGAATATTTTTTGGTTCTGTTATGCAATGAAACCTATAATTTTGTTGTTAAATATTGACTCTGGCTGTATTTGTAAATATCAAATTAAATATCAATGTCATTGTTGTTTCAGAATCGTCCCTGCAATGATATCTGTTTTCAGTTAATTTTTAGTCATTTTGTTTTGGAAATGATTCTGGTTTGACAAATGACTTCTGTTTGTGTTGAGGTTTGTATGTAATGTACGGTTGGTTGGCTGGAATTGTGATTGGAAAAAAATGAATTTTTTTTTACCAATGCTTTGTTGTTTGGTTTGTTTGAGCAATGATATGAATTTGAGATGAGGATTTTGGTTCTCTAGTTTGTGGTTTATGTACATATGGTTTGACTTAAGCTTGACTGTAAAACATGGAACCTTTATTTCAGTTTGATGGTTTTGGTTGTCTGGTTTGAGGATTTATCTCTATTTTTTTTACCAAATCATACCTATTTTTTGGCAAATACTTTAGGTTTCAGTTATGAGGTTTTTTTGAGCAACCTACTTCATTTTCAGTTAAGGATTTTGGTTGTCTGCTTTGTAGATAATGTACATATGGTTGGCCTGAGTATTGACTTGAAAAAGATGGAATCTTTATTTCAGTTTGATGATTTTGGTTGTCTGGTTTGAGGATGAATCTATTTTTTTTAACCAAATCATACATATATTTTTAAAAATGCTTTATGTTTCAGTTATGAGGTTTGTTTGAGCTAGCTACTTCAATTTCAGTTACGGATTTTGGTTGTCTGGTTTGTAGATAATGTACATATGGTTGGCCTGAGTATTGACTTGAAATAGATGAAACCTTTATTTCAGTTTGATGATTTTGGTTGTCTAGTTTAAGGATGAATCTTTTTTTTTTTTACCAAATCATATCTACTTTTTGGAAAATACTTCATGTTTCAGTTATGAGGTTTGTTTGAGTTGGCTACTTCAATTTCAGTTACGGAATTTGGTTGTCTGGTTTGTGGATAATGTACATATGGTTGGCCTGAATAGTGACTGAAAACAATGAAACTATTTTTACCAATGCTTTTTGTTTCAATTTGTGGTTTGTTTCAGCCATTATTTAAATTTAAGTTAAGGATTTTGATTGTCTGGTTTTGTGAATAATGTACATATGATTGGCCTGAATATTGTGACTGGAAAAAGCTGGAACCAACTTTCCTTTCAGTTGTGGCATGAATTTTAGTCAGTTTTGTGGATTAGTGTTGGTTAGTTTCGTGGATTGCATGTGGAAAAAATAGAAGCAATTGGAAACACTAAGGAAACAGAGGACACTTTGGCAATCGAAAGCACATTTTTATAATTGAAACTCCATCACCAAACATAAACTAGTGACAAAGAGTTTAGGGAAAGCAAGGTACAAGACAATGAAAAAAACTAATCTAAGGTTGGAATGCTTGGCATGGCATTCGCAAACCTGTTAAGCTCAACATCAGCAGCCCTCACATTGCTCAGACCAACATCCAGCACATCCTTCTTCTGCTCCAGATGAGCAATAGCAAGATAAAGACGCGTGATAAAGCTACCCAGAGTATCAACAACTTTCTGTCATCCTTCATCCGAGACAGGTCCTCCACCCTTTCTGTCAGCTGCTGGATGTGGTGATTGGTTCGCAGCACCAAGTGCTCAAGCCAGACTACCTCTTCTTGGAGCTGCGTGCTGATCAGTTGAACTTCATTGAGGAGTTGAACTTTGGCCCCGCGATCCAGGGTGATGAACCTACAAAGAAAGTGAATAAAATAGAAGATAGACAGGAAGATGAGAAATTGAAATTTATAGAGGCTGATTAGGGCTGCTTAGGGTGAATGAAACGGTGGTGTAATTGGGAAGGTAAAAGGCTGCCTAAAACTCAGGAATCTATTGTGTGTTGCAGTGGCAATACAATCTATTTGTGTATTTTTTTACTAAAAAGGGTAAAAAGCAATAACAAAAAAAGAAGTCTAGGCCTGGAGTGAGACTGAACCAGACTCGAAGTACTAAGATTAAGCCCGGCTCGGCCCACCCGTCGGCCTAATCCATCATGTCTACAAGTACAAAGTGATAAATTTTGGGGGCAATTGTGTAAATACAAAATGTCGTCGGGTTAGTCGGGTTTATAGCTATCCAAGGATAAACCCTAAAAAAGCCAAACAAAGGGGTTTGTTAGGGTTTAAGACGAAGGTTGGTGACTGTGACTGCTACTGCTCTGAACTCTCATTTCTCACTCATTTCCACTACCAGTGCTTCTTATCTCTTCATCAAAGCCCATCCTATCCTCCGCATTAGCCATGTGGGCTCTTCGTCGAGCTTCTAATCCTCTCAAGTAAGTACTCTCTCTCTCTCCAAGCACACTTACACCTGCTCTTGTTTACGTTCTTTTATTTTTAGAGCTATCTGAAATGAATTATTTTGGTTTTAAGAGTTGGAAATGATGATTTCCTTTGTTGCTTCTGCGTTTCATTCCTCTGAAAGCCTGTAATGGAGATGGGGGGTTTTGAGATTATGGGTTTTATATTATTCTTATTGTTCGTGGATTTTTAGGGGAGCTCTGTAGCTCCTGTTTGGATTGCCTTCACGTCTGCTATTTATGCTGAGGAAAAGAAAACTAAATTATTATTCCATAAATTGCGGCTTGTAAATGCTGATTTTTCACTTTTTGTGATATGGTTTTGTTCGGTGCCTGTCGTCCTTATTGATTTATTTTTTGCTGTTGGTTCCAAATAATTTGTTCTTTGGCTATTTTCCTAATGATGCTTTTCATTGGTCAATTTTAAGACATGATTTTTCTCCCATTTTTTCAGGTTCCGGGGGTTGGGGATTGGAGCTACGCGTCCATGTGGTGCCAAGTCAGAAACTTTATCTTGTTGTTTAGAAAGCAAGTGTACCATGCCTGAAACTTTTCATCCAGTATATGAGAGGCAATTATCTTACCACACATCAATCTTTTGTTCAAAATTTTCTATGTCAAGACAAGGCCTATCTTCACAGGCTGGAACTGAAAGCAGTGAATCCGAAGATGACTCGGATGATGGTTTCTCTGAACTTGAAACACCTGCTGTAGCTAAGAGCAGTGCAGGCAATGGAAATGAAGATGACTTAATTTCAGAACCTGAGCTCTCTGATGATGAGGATGGTGAAATTGAAGAACCATCTAAAAGCGCGCTGGAATTATCAGATGCTGAAACAGATACAGTAGAGAAAAGTTCACAGAGGAAAAGGGTCCCCTCAGAACTATTCAAGGCTATCACTGCTGCTCCTCCCGGTGCTCATCTTAATAGTATTCTAGATAAGTGGGTAGTCAATGGAAAAACTATAGACCGGACAGAAATTCAACAAGTTATGCTCAATCTTCGTAAGCGTCGACTGTTTTTGAAGGCCCTGCAGGTGATTTAACTTGATACTATACTTGTATGCAATCTATTTTCCTTTGGCAGTATTACTAACTCTTGATCGCTGTTACCATCAAAGAGCTTGGTGTTTGTGTGTAGACACATTTGTGTCCATGGTAGCATATGGTTGGATACATTGGATTACTGTTGATCATCAGACTCTTTCTTTTGTTCAGTGGGAATAAACCCACAGGCCTCAGCCCTCATGGAAATGTGGATTTTCCTAAAAAATTGTTATGACTAGAAGTAAATTTCACACAAGAAATTGGAGCTCAATTTTTTTTCCAATTAAAAGTTATAATAAAACTTTGAGCTCTTTTCTTAAAACTTTGACAATACTGTTTATGTGAAATGCTTCATGGATTTAGTTTTATTTGTCAGAAATTTTGATCTCTTTTATCAGAAGTTGTAGCTCTGAAAACTTTTCTGAACTGAATAGACGTTTAATTATTGAAGTCAATATTTTGGTTGATGGTAGAATTTGTACAGGTTCATGTTATTATGGTTGTATTGTTATGCTAAACAATTTGGTGACAAACACTAAATGATCTCTCAAACTAGGGGTCCTGGTTATGATTCAGTAGGGGACTGAAACAAACTAGCATGCCCACTTTGCAATCTCCTGAAGTGCTTGGCCAATCAGGAACCATCTTATTGTAAATTTTAGTGTTTCTAATACCAGCTGTAATACATATTTCTGAAATAGTACTTTTGACGTTGCAGTTTTTTTTTTCTATTTTCGACTGATTGTTGTCTATTCCAAATTTTCCTCACACAAATTGCTTGTTAATGCAATGTTTTGATGTTTTTATTAGGAAAATAAGTTATAATTATTTCAGGGTGTAAACTTTTGAAATTGTGATGAATCACATGCACCTTTTTCCCCCTACTTTTGACATCTTTAAACATTTCTATTACAGTTCCGGTTTGCTTCTATTCGTTTTAGCTCTCTGCCTTGCTCTTTTTAGTATCTTTTCTTTTTTTGTTTTTTGCTTCTCGTTTGGGAATCATTTTGATTTGCACAATTTAATTATTCAAAATGTATGTTTGTTTTGTCTTACTTTCTCCTTCCAGCTAGTTCTTTCAGAAGCTACTACACTAACCATGGGCATTTTTACAAGTGTTTTCTGATTCTCTTGTATGCCTGCAGCCTAGAATGGACTAATTCCATCCTGGTTTAGCTGAAATCCCTCATTTTTTTTTATTCACTTGCTATTACAGTTTCTTTGCGGTTGAGGTTTGTTCTGGCTTTATGTCTTGGTAGCATTATTGTGCAATAGTTACATCCTTTTGCTTTTATCATTTCAAGTTTACAAGGACATTGCATTTGTGAGGATTTTTATGTTTATATATCTTGCTCATGCAGCTGTCAGAGTGGTTGGAGGCAAATAAGCAGCTTGAATTTACGGAGAGAGAGTATGCTTCTCGTGTTGATTTGATTGCAAAGATGCGTGGCCTCCAAAAGGCAGAGGCTTATACTGAGAAGATTCCAAAATCCTTTAGAGGGGAAGTTATCTACCGTACCTTGTTGGCCAATTGTGTTGCTGGTAACAATGTTAAAAAAGCAGAGGAAATTTTCAATAAAATGAAGGACCTGGAATTCCCAATCACATCTTTTGCCTGCAACCAGCTACTGCTCCTGTACAAGAGAATTGACAAGAAGAAGATAGCTGACGTATTGCTACTAATGGAGAAAGAAGACGTTAAGCCTTCACTTTTTACTTACAAAATCTTAATAGACACCAAAGGTCAATCCAACGACATAACAGGGATGGATCAAATTGTAGAAACGATGAAGGCTTCAGGCATCGAACTTGATATCAATACTAAAGCCATCCTGGCCAAGCACTATGTTTCAGGTGGCCTCAAAGAAAAAGCTGAGGCTATTTTGAAAGATATGGAAGGGGGGAGCTCAAAAGATCAGCGCTGGGGGTGCCGCCTTTTGCTTCCTCTTTATGCTGCACTAGGACAGGCTGATGAAGTTGGTAGAGTTTGGAAGATGTGCGAGTCACATCCATCATCTGAGGAGTGCATGGCTGCAATTGAAGCTTTTGGAATGCTGAAGAAAGTTGATGAAGCTGAGGCAGTTTTTGAAAAGATGGCAGCCACATGGAAGAAGCTTTCTTCAAGGCATTATTCTACACTTTTGAAGGTTTATGCAAACCATAAGATGCTAGCAAAGGGGAAGGAGCTAATCAAACGAATGGCCGATGCTGGATGTCGTGTTGGCCCATTAACTTGGGATGCTCTTATTAGGCTTCATGTTGAAGCTGGAGAGGTGGAAAAAGCTGACTCCATATTGAACAAGGCAGCCCAGCAGAACCAGACAACACCAATGTTCAATTCTTACATGGTTATTATGGATCAGTATTCAAAGAAGGGTGATATACACAACGCGGAGAAAATATTCCACAGGATGAGGCAGGCTGGTTATATTGCTCGAATCAGGCAGTTCAATTCTTTAATCCAGGCTTACATAAACGCCAAAACTCCAGCATATGGAATGAGGGAGAGGATGAAGGCAGATAACATATTCCCTAACAGAGCTGTCGCAGGCCAACTGGCTCTGGTGGATGCATTTAGGAAGACGGCAGTGTCAGATTTGCTTGATTGAGGTTCGTAATATTTCTTTACTGCCGATGCGTAGATAATATTGCTGTCAAGTTCTTATCTGGTGCGGAAACACCATCCAGAGTTAGTAGTTCAAACATTCTTGGTTTACTTATGCATGCCAACCGCTGTTACTTGTGCTACAATGTTGCCCTTTTATCTCTGTAATAATTTTATTCTATTGCATCCTAGTTTGTTCTTGTTGTGGAGATGGTATTACCAAATTATAGGCGATCGGATTCGAGACTACTTTGCTGACATTTACGGTTTGGCTGGCCTTCATCCATTGGTGGCTCCTTGTGAGTAGCAGAGTGGGGTCCCTTGAATCATGTCACTATGTATTCTGTGTTATTCTGCTTCTTCAGGTTCAGATGCTGTTAATGCTTTGCGATTAAGTACAGAGGTTACTGATAAGAATATTGGTGGGCTTCATCCCTGGGCTTTTAATTGGGCTTCGTTCTGGGCTTTAGTTGGGCTTCGTGGCCCTTAATTTTAAAAGTAATCTACTTTCTGACCATATGTATAACATAACACACTGATATGACATTGTAGGCCAGAAGGGGGAAAAAACTTTATTCAAATGTGTCAAAAAAATAAGAATAAATGCGTCATAATAGGCAAATTGAGTGGAATGATTTCCTTCGTAAAAATAAATTGAGTGACGTTGTATATTACAATTTCTACACGATTGAGTTAGAAAGCGAAATTAATTATTTAAATAAAATTAATTCTCACTTGACAACAATATTATCTACGCATCAAAATAAAAATAATAAATAATCTTCACTTGACGGGGTATTTTCAAATCAAAATCAAAATAAAAATAATGACACCAAAAATAAATCTCTTGTTATTTGGGAAAAGAGGAAAAAATAAAGCGTGCACACTTGCACACACTGATTACGCTACATGCTACTGAACACGTGATGTGGGAGATGAACTTTGGGTTATAGACTTATAGACGTAAAATGACGAATGTTGCATATAATGACGTCTAAATGCAGCGAATACAAAGCGGCATGCCCAAACACGTCTTAGTTCAGAGCCGTGCACACTTCTGTCTATCAACGGCAACACTCAACTGGTTGAATATACTACTCCCTCCGTCCTTTAATAACAGACGTTTTAGGATAGTAAAAAAATGTAAGAGAATGATCTTTGATTTTATTTTATTCCACATTGTTTCATTTTTACCTCTAATTTTCACTCAAATTACCACACCATCATCAAATTGGGTTGATTCAAAAAAGAAATTGTCATATATGCTTCGGAAAAGATAACTCAAAATAGTAGAAAAACGTCAGTTATTAAAGGACAGAGAGAGTACCAACCATACTCTTAAATAACGGTCACGTTTACCGTCGCAATCGTGGCAACTATAATTATTATGTAAATCTTAAAAAAATTTACTCTAATTTATATTATTTTCAACCTTTTTAAAAATAAATATATATTCTAATACGATTGATACATAAATATTAAGACATACATGATATACTTAAGTTAAAAAAAATAATTCAAATCATAGTTCCAATTTTACATGCATAATTTAGAAATTTAGAATAAAATTAAGATCATTAAAGGTCAATCAATTCACTCCACCTTTACGAGTCTGAAAAATCTGATAAAAATATTAAAATTATGTTGGGAGATGCATTCCATTTTGCTTAAACAAGAACAATTTCACATCGAAAGACAAAGAAGATACCCAAAAAGATTGGATACAATTTTTTGTTGTACATACATAAAAAAATCTGCATAGGTGTAAAGGTATCAAATAATGGTATATAACGGTGTTATGTAGCTGTATCGGTTGTTACGTTGCATAACGGTCATTACTGATACGATCCTAGTCGCCTAGGTTCGATTTAACCTCGTTTTAACCGTGTTCAAGGGAATGAATTTCGTGCGGAAGATAGAGCTCAACAAGTACGAGCCTAAACCAAGTAAGAACCTGTCTTACTCAACCTAGTCGATTTCAAGTGAGGTTATCACTTGAATTCTTCAACCTGTGAAACTCAACCTAGGGGAAACAAGTGATGATCGAAATTTCGGGCTTACTTGCAAACAACTCAAGCTTTCGGGACTCAAGAAGGAATAAAGTTCACGCATGAACAACAAAGTAAATACTCTCAAAAGACTTTATTATCAAAATTATCAAAGGTCCTTTACAATGAGCCAATGCGGCTCTATAAATAATAAAACCTAAACCCACTCAACATAGAACTTTTAGAAATCCTACTCAAGCAATTACTCTAAATACTTAAACAAACTAAATATAAATATAAATAATAATATTTTAAATCCTTAAACAACAATTTACATGGTCAGGGCAAGGAATGGGTCGAGTCCACGAGTCGCATGGCGCCTAACGCGCACACTGCATGGGACAATGTCGCCCTGGGCTATCTTCTGATCCACTCGTGCGAATGTCTTCAAACTTGGTCCAGAACGAACCAACATCCTCAAAATTCCGTCAAGGCTCAATGCTCCCTGCCACGAACCTCATTGCTCCGAAATGGTTCGGGAAGAGTTGTTTGGTGCGTCCGACGAGGCTAGGAGCAGCGTCACAAGCCTTGGAGCTTTCTTGTGCAGAACGACTTCCTTAATCAGTGTCTCTCACTCAAACTCCTTGTACAGAAGCTGTGAGAGCTTTCCTTGCAGCTCCTTGCCCTTGGCCCGAGTCATTGGCCCGATCGGTGGTAATGGCATGACGTGCGCGTGCGATGAGGTCGGATCCGCATCATTCCTTCCCCCTTCGAAAAGATTCGTCCTCGAATCATCATCCTCACCTACATCAAACAACGTCAAGTCAAAAATATTGAAAGTAGCACTAACCAAACCATATTCACTGGGCAAATCAAGCTTGTAGGCATTATCGTTGATCTTGGCAATGATTTGGAGCGGTCCATCGCCTCTAGGCGCCATCTTGCCTCGGCGTTGGCTAGGGAAACACTCCCTCCTCAAGTGGAGCCAAACCCAGTCGCCTACATTGAAGGAAACTAGTGTCCTTCCTTAGTTTCTCTTGTGCGCCAACTTCTCATTCATTCACTCGATATTGCGTTTGGCTTGCTCATGAATCTTCTTCACCAATTCTGCCTTCTTTGCTCCATCTATGCTAGAAACGTCACTTAAAGGCAAAATGGTCAAATCCAAAGGTGTCATAGGATTAAAGCCATACACAATTTGAAAAGGCGAATAATGTGTAGTAGAATGCACAGAACGATTGTAAGCAAATTCAATAAAAGGTAAATACTCAACCCAATTAGACACATGCTTACAAACCAAGGTGCGCAATAGAGAACCAAGTGTTCTATTAACCACTTTTATTTGTCCGTTGATTTGTGGATGGAAAAATGTAGAGAATATCAACTTAGTCCCCAATTTCTTCCACAATACCCTTCAAAAATGGCTAAGGAACTTCCCATCACGATCCCTAACTATACTCAATGGAACACCATTTAGACGCACAACATCTTTGAAAAATAAGTTAGCAATGTTAGTCTCATCATTAGTATTAGCATAAGGAATAAAATGTGACATCTTAGAAAATCTATCTACGATTACAAAAATACTATCTTTCCCCCGCCTAGACTTAGGCAGCCCTATAATAAAATCCATGGACAAATCGGTCCAAGGGTGGGAAGGCATGTACTCTCCATGGTTAGCAACCCTAGATTTAGTCTTGTGGCAAACTATGCACCTAGCGATAATGCGGACGACATCTCGCTTCATATGGGGCCAATAAAAATGTTCTTTGAGTACACCCAAAGTCTTATTCACACTAAAGTGACCCATTAAACTGCCACTGTGTGACTCATGCACAAACAATTCACGCTTGTAATATTTGGACTCAGACTTAGACCTACAAGAAGAATAAATCTCTCCAAAATCAGAATCATTAGCATACAATTTAATTATATGAGCAAAGCCAAGTAATTTCACACTAAGTGAAAAAATAAGCACATACCTTCTAGATAATGCGTCGGCCACTATGTTCTCCTTACCTTGCTTGTACTGAATGTGGTAGGGAAAAGACCTGATGAATTCCATCCATGTAGCATGGTGCTAGTTCAACTTGCCTTGACCCTTGAGATACTTCAAACTCAAATAGTTCGTATGCACAATAAACTCGCACGACATCAAATAGTGTTGCCAAACTTCAAGCGCGCGCTAGGGCATACAACTCCTTGTCATAGGTCGGATATTTGAGCTAAGCATCCTTCAACTTCTCACTAAAGTAGGAAATGGGCCTCTTCTCTTGCATTAGGACAACACCTATCCCAAGCCCACTTGCATCACACTCTACCTCAAAAGCCTTGTCGAAATCTGGCAGGGCTAGCACAGGCGCCGAGCACAATCTCTCCTTTAGCGTGCAAAATGCTTTTTCTTGCTGCTTCTCCCATCTGAAAGGAATATTTTTCTTAGTTAGTTCATTCAATGGTATAACAATGGTGCTAAAATCCTTGACAAAATGCCTATAAAAGCTCACCAAGCCATGGAACGAGCGCACATCACTTGCACTTTTAGGAGTCGGCCACTCCTTGATCGCCTTGATCTTCTCCTCGTCCACCTTCACACCTTCTACACTGACAATAAAGCCAAGAAAACCAACTTGTTCCAAAGCAAAGGAACACTTGTTAAGCTTAGCATATAATTTTTGTTCGCGAAGTGTAGTAAACACAAGCCTAAGGTGCGAAACATATTCATCAATTGATTTGCTGTAAATTAGAATATCATCAAAATAAACCATAAGAAACTTGCCAATAAAATGTCTAAGAACATGATTCATCAACCTCATAAAGGTGCTAGGGGCATTAATTAACCCAAACGACATGACCTTTGTTTTAAAACCGTTTTCCACTCATCACCTTCTTTCATGCGAATTTTGTGATAACCACTCATTAAATAAATCTTAGAAAACACTTGGATACCACTTAACTCATTCAACATGTCATCTAATATAGGGATAGGGTGGCGATACTTTACAGTGATTTTGTTGACGGCTCGACAATCAACACACATGCGCCATGTCCCATCCTTCTTGGGCACCAATATGACAGGCACCACACAAGGAGATAGGCTTTCCCTCACATATCCATGGCTAAGTAGCTCATCTACTTGCCTCTGCAGCTCCTTAGTCTCCTCGAGGTTGCTCCTATAGGCCGGTTGGTTAGGAATAGACAATCCGTGCACAAAATCATTTTGTGCTCAATCCCTCTGATTGGTGGCAAGCCAGGAGGCATCTCCTCTAGAAAAACATCCTTAAAGTCTTGCAAAAGAGAAGAAATACCAACATGGGCAGAATCTAAAGGATTAGGGTTAGAAGCGCTTAGGCATAAAGGCCTAAAGCGAAGCAAAATCAATGGGCGGCTTGCGCCAAAATTAGATTTTTGCATACATAATGCTTGCCTCACTTCTCTCCCTTTAGCATAAACAATCAATTTATTTTTATTTGCCTCTCATTTTTCTTTATAAATGCTAATTTGCACATGCTCACTCTTTTCATGCGCGTGTTTTCCTCTCACACACTCACTCTTTTTGTGCGGGCTGTTTTTCTCACTTTCGCTCTTCCCATGCTCACTCTTTTCATGGGAGCTATTCTTCTCACTAATTCTCTCTTTCTTTTCAACACTCAACTCTCCTTTTTTTCTCTCAATTTTCCTAGTGATTTCATATTCTGCATAAGCCTTCACTAGCCATTGTTGATCTTCAAAGACTTGAGTTGGAGTCAAAGGAGCAGGGGTGAATTTTCGGCCATCTTTCACCAACTTGTAACGATTGCTCCTACCTTCATGACTGACCTCTCTATCGAATTGCCAAGGTCAGCCAAGTAGAATGTGACTAGATTGCACATGCACGACATCACAAAGGATCTCATCCTTATAGTTGCCAATAGAAAACACAACTAAAACTTATTTAGCCACCTTTAACTCACTTCTGCCGGTCGTCCATGGCAATAGGTAGGGTTTTGGATGCTTTAACTTTGGCAAGCTCAACTTGTGCACTAACAAAGTACTTGCGCAATTAGTGAAACTCCCATTGTCAATGATCATTAAGCATATCTTTTTGTCAACTAGGACGCGAGTATGGAAAATATTTTCCCTTTGTTCTTCCTCACTCACTTCGGCCTTTGCTTGTGCCTAATCACAAACGCATTAGCATACTCGGGAATCATTATTTCACCATCATCCGAACCACTACCTTCATCTTCTTCCTCCTCATAACCAGGCTCTACAACCTCATGATTATCATCTGAGTCTTGGTCACCATTGTCCCTAATTAGCAATACCCGCTTATTAGGACACTCTACTTGCCTATGTCCTCTCTCGGCACACTTGAAACATACAATATCCTTAGTAAATGTTTTATTTACTGGAGTAGAAGGAGGATGATTGTGCTGTAATTGATGCGGTTTTTACCGTTAGTTTTCCTATGATTCGATTGATATGCTGCTATCATCAGCAGGTATTTTGCCTTTAATTGCAGGAAGCACTTTAGAGCAGAGTGGAGCTGATTCGGAGTATTTTGGACCATTTTGGAGTAGCTTTGGAGTAGAGACCATCTTGACCATGGAACTAGTACAACTCTATTGATCAAGACAACATCGCCTTGATCAAGCATCTCCGAGAATCATCTTCCAAGCAAATCACGGATTTCTCGTCGGCAGTTGATCTCATCTTGCCCCATTAGTAGGCGAAATTCAAGGGTGAATCTAGCTGATTTGTCTCCGCCTATTTTGTAGAGAGGAAGAGAGTTATTGTCAAACAATATTTTATATTTTCTTTCCCTTATCGTTTAGCGGGATTTTAGGAAGAGAGGACTATTTATACTCTTCCTAGGGTTTCATCAAGGGTAGGGATCGAGGATTCGAATGATCATAGAATTTTAGAAAGAATAGTGCCGTACTTTCGCTCTGTTCACTACATACTTTGCTCCTCCAGAAATGGAGGATTTTTCACTATTTTCAATATAATTTCATTGTGTTTTCTATTTCATATATGAGTAGCTAATTTTATTCGTTCTTGGTGGAGGTATCTAAGGCATGAGTATGAGTATCGCATGAGACCAAGTTGATCTTCATTAATCTTTGATTTGTATTTAATCGATTCCCATGCTTAATCTTTGTATCTTTGTCTAGTTATAGATCTGGCCAATCTATAGTTTTGTAGCGGCACAATTGTCATTCCAACTTGGATAACATAATCTCACGCCCAGAAAGGATCGAAGTAGACACCTTTGTGTTAGCAGCACGGATCACGAAGCACTAAGGGAAAATGTTGATCTCACGAATGCCCGACTGACGCCCGAGAAAACCGTCGGGAGTTGTCTTCTCCTAGTTCGACTATTT
>NBIL01137810.1:0-11621 GCA_002752925.1 Viola pubescens var. scabriuscula
GGTGGTCTTTCGTTGGCAATGAATGTAGGCACGGGTGGGCTAACACTCCTATCAAACGGATCCATGCTAGTATCACCGGCCAACTCATGAACCCTCTCGCCTTGGCTTGTACGGTTCGATCGAAAGATACGAGTTGGAGCCTTAAAGCTCGTATCAGGTGGCTAAGAGAAGAACAGAATGAGACCGGCGGCAGAGTGTGACGGAGGAGAATAGAGGAGAATGGAGAAGAGTGACGGAGCAGCAGAGCAAAGACCGACGGCGGCGACAGAGGAGAATGGAGAAGAGTGGCCTGCGGCGGCGAAGAGAGAACAGAAGAGATCGGACCAGCGGTGATGATGGTGGTGCGGGTATTTCAGAATGAGGGAGAATGAGTGTGTGCGGCTTGCCAACAATGCTAACCCTAGACTAATTTTACCTTCAATCTAGGACCATTTTTAGTCGGGATAGACCCGGTTTCGATCCCGTTCCCGACCAGTTCGAGACCTGAGACAGATTGGGTTCGGATTGATCCTGGTCCCGAAAAAAAATGGGACCAAAATTGTGGTCCGATCCAGAAAAAAGTCCCGAGACCTAAATTTCAGGTCTTTTTGACGCCCCTACATAAAGTGATTGGGATTTTGAAGCATTGCATAGTATATGTAGGGATGGAAGAAGCCACTGCTTTTATTAGAACTTCCTTCCCGTCTTCCGACAAAATACCTTCTTTCCACCCTTGGAGTTTGTTGTGAACTTTGTCTTTGATATACCCTAGAAGCTCACACTTTGATTTACCCCACACTGATGGGACTCCCATGTATTTCTCGTTATCACCGTAGGGCTTCATTCCAAGGATTTTCAACCAGATCTTGTCTAAGATCCTTTGGTGTATTCTTACTGAAGAAATTACCCAATTTTTGGTAGTTCACACATTGGCCTAAAGTAGTATAGTAGGTCTCTAAGATCCTTAGAAGCTCTGCCGCCTCATTGGAGTCTACTTTTAGGAACATCATCCGCAAATAGAAGGTGTGTGAGTGTGGGACATGTTATTTTGATTTTGAGCCCACTGATTCTGTCGTCCCCTATGCCATCAAAATCCTTCTAGAGAGTACCTCCTCAATTAGTAGAAAAAGGTAGGGAGAGAGGGGGTCTCTTTCTCGGATTCCCCTTTGGGGTGTGAAGCGAGCTCTTCTTTGGCCGTTGATGAGAATTGAGTAAACCACTATAGAAATGCATTGAGAAATCCACCCAATCCATCTCTCATAAAACCCCATTTTTCTAAGCACCGCAATCAAGAAACCCCACTCAACTTTGTCATACGCTTTGTTCATATCGAGCTTGGTTGCCATGAAGTTATTCTTTCTCCTTTGTGCAGTTCTAAGAAAATGAAAGACTTCATGCGCTACAAGGACATTGTCATGGATTTGTCTGTTGGGAATGAAAGTTGATTGTGCTTGAGAGATTAAAGGGGGGAGCAGAGACTTGAGCTTGGATGCCATGATCCTGGACAAAATCTTATAGTTAAAATTACAGAGAAATAAGGCGAAAATTGCTCACCTCACTAGGATTTGGAACTTTCGGAACTAGTGCTATGTTAGTTCTATTAAGCTGCAATGACTTTGTCTTTTGCCACTGGCCAAAAATGTTTGTATAACCCATAAATTCGTCCGGACCGGGCGCTTTGAGGGTTCCGAGGATTTTTACTGCATCTGCAATCTCACATTCATCTACATCCTAGGTTAGCTCATTATTCGCATCAGCTGAAATAAGGCTTTCGATACCCTCTAGAGATTCTTCAGAGATTGGTGCCCCGCTGCTGGTGAAAATCCCTTTAAAGAAATCCCCAATCATCCAAGCCAATTCTTCATCTTCCTCAACCCATAACCCTTGCTCATCCTTTAGCTTGACAATAGCATTCCTTCTCATTCTCTACAGAGTAGACAAGTGAAAGAATTTGGAATTTTTGTCCAAGTGTTTTTCTTCCAGTAGCGGAGCTGATATAAAGATCAGGTATATGGCTAACTAAAACCATTTTCTAAGTTTGCATCCATAGGATATTGTTATATTCATCCCGAACATTTGCTCAATTTAAAAGCATAAACTTATATTCCTAGCTATCATTTCCAATTTTTTTTCTAAGGGGAACCAAAGAAAGTAGGCGCAGCAGGCGTAAGTCGTCGAATACAGGGGATCTTAGAAACAAGAAGAAAGAAATTATACTAGGATATATGAGTTTCTCTTTAAATGTCTGTGCGTTTTGAAAAATCTATACAGGAATGGTATAATGTATCTAGGATTGCAGACTTATAATACCTTAACCTCGAAATATCTCGACATAGTAGACAACTATCCATTGATAATTTTACATTCAATTGTTTCCATTCAGCATCAACTAAGCACATCTCAGAGTCAAGTAACCCCCAGCTTAACTTTGTCACTGACAGCATCTTGAGTTTGTTCAACAACCAGGAGTATTTATATGATAGGCTTGGCCTTCTGAGTCGCGTTTCATCCAAACACCACTATAAAATCCAGGAAACCTTGAGTGAGCAGGAAAAGACACTAAGTGAAATAATAAAAACCCAGAAAAATATCCAAACAAACCTTAAGCATATTTCATCCGAGTTAGAAGACCACAATCCCCTAACGACGAAGGAAGTACAGCGACTGGTAGCCGAAATAGCACAACAGCCAAAACTTGTTGAAGCAGAGGCCTTGAATTTGACAGAAGAACTCAACCAAAAGATTCACACGGTTGAGGCCCTACTACACCAAATAAAGGGGCTGATTTAATGAGTGACTGGAAACAGACTGCAGCAAGTACAGTCTACAAAGACGCTATCACAGCTGTTAAAACTATTGAACCACCGGCAATCGGTTTCAGTACAACTGAAGGAGCACTCACTGTGCAGCAAGCGAAGGTGATCAAACAGAACAACTTGATTATCCAATTATTAATCAAGCAAGGAGAATTCCAGGAAAATCAGCAGGAAGAAATCCAGCAGATCCGGGTAGAGTTGAAACAGATAGCTAGCGGACAGCAAGCCCTGCACGAGTTCCATGACCAGGTTGAAGACCTCACCAGAAGAATTGGAGGTCTCGGGCTAGGAAGTAGTAGCCAAACTACCTGTGCACCACCTGTCAGAAACCAAGGAACTTACTTTGTAGTCAAAGACCCCCAGCGAATCTACGAAGAAGAGATCCGGAAGTCCGAGGAGATCCAAAAGTCCCGAAATTAAGCATAATGAGTCGCATCCAAACAGAGACTCTGCCACCAGTCCACGGGCATGGCCGCATCTAACCACCAGACTCTTACCTAGGAGGATCAAATCTGTGATTACAGATGAGCAAGCAGACTCAGACATGAGGCACAGTAGTGGTTGCCACAACGAAGGAGCAACCATTATCAGAGAAGTCTGGAAAGCCAATTAAATCCAGAACAGGAGCTAAGGATCTCGCAGGATAGGCGTGCTAGCCTAGTACCCGCGGAAACATTGTATGCCGCCGGATGGACAGGGCCGCAGCACCGAGTGTACCAGCACTACTCGGAGGAAAGAATCTTAGTGACCGGCGAAAATCAGCAGCGGGACATGAGATTCGTAACCAACGATCTTATGGTAGACTAAGGCGAGAAGGCATGCAGCATATCCACCTCGGATTGCTAATGATAAGGGTACATGCCCTTCACAGACAAGGCGCAAGAACCCAGGTCCTAATTGTTGTTCGTGACACACGTTGGACTGATCGCTCTATCATTGGGACTATGGAAGTGGATATGTCACGGGGAACACAGTTGGTGTACATAGCCCCGGATATGATGCTGAGCATCCATGATTTCTACAACCATATCCAACTTGCAGTCCAAACAAGAGGCTATGAGGAATGGACGGGGGGGGAATCAAACCTCCTCATAACCAGATCCATGGTAGGAAGACTGACAAACTCAAGCCATGCGGGTTTCAGATACAATGTCCAAAATGTATCAGATCACCTGGCATCAGCAGGTATTCAAGCAGTCTCCGGAGAACATCGATCCACCGCTGAGTTACAAGGGCAACGGTGGATACTAAAACCGCCACAACAAATCAGGGCACGGCGACCAGAAGAAGTACGAACTCAAAACAGATCTGATGGAACCATCTCCATGCGATTCCAGAACTATAGAGCTATAATAGAACCCGCAAGGCATAGCTCTATAGACATTCCCGCCAGTTCACATGATGATACGGAAACATGGGAAGAAGAGGAAGAGTTCGTCGGAGCACTCATTGAAGGTCCACATGGTACAATGATGGATGTAGGAGAAACTTTTGATGAGGCTATGGAAAGGTACGCGCAGCAACGAAGAATATTATTGGCGCAGCGATACGAAAGGGAGAAGGGATGGGACACCCTAGGAGAACCTAGTGGCAGATTCGACTATTTGGTAAAATACACGGCACCACCAAGTAGCCTAATAGACCCAGAGAACATTATCCCCACTGGATGGGGGTAATGACGAGGAAAGCGCATCGGAAGAACAAATGTACCATGGCCATACGGATCCTGAGGATGATCATCCGGTATGGGATGAGTCGCCGATAGAATAAGAAGTTGATGGTCATCACAAAACAGAAGACGCCTATGAGTACCTAGAGTACCTAGGGGCGTTTACCAGAAAAGCTAAAACCAGTAATCCCAGCCCTGGCATTAGTAGCGAGTTGAAAGATGAACAGTGCAATGCCTTGGCTGATGACCAGTCACAAGCAGGGTTTTCCCTTCAGGAAGAACTTGAAGGAATGGAATACCCACAGTTCTCAAAATTACTAGAAAAAATAGCAAAGGGGACAAGGGAAGAAAAAGCCTATAGTTCTCCCACATCAAACTATAGACCCCCGATTGAGCCATTAATGGGGAGAGTCTCCTACCCACCTGCGGGAGCTAGCACCTCAACGGGAGGACAGCCACTACAAATCGACCCACTCTGAAGCAGGGCTTTAAGGACCACTCCTGAAGGCTTACAGCAGAATATGTGGATATTACCACCGGCACAACAAACGCAGGGAGCAATGCTCATTCTCCCCTCAAATATTGGTCTTTACGCTGAGGTAATTGATCGATGGGTATCAATAACCCTAAATTTGATCGATGACCCAGGCAAGGTATGGACCAGTAATGCAACAAAAATTGCCTACATCGAGAATCTACTAGGGGAGGACGAACAGAAGATTTGGATGCAATGGCGAATGGCCTTCCCAGAGGAGTACGCACAACTTAAAAATATGGCCGAGGATACCAGGAATGTTTTATCACAAATAAGGAGAATGTTCCTCCTCGAAGTACCAAACCAGGGTGACACAGATGAACAGAACAGGGCATATCGAGACCTAGAACGGCTCTCATGCAATGAGTTAAGAGGTATCTTCTCTTACATGAATGATTTCAAGACACTAGCAGCAAAATCAGGAAGGATCTACTTCCCGGAAGTTTCGGAAACATTCTTCCGAAAGATGCCTCCTATCATTGGAAAAGAGCTTGAAGATGCTTGGTATGCAAGGTTCCCAGGAGCCACTAGGGGAGTAATTCCCCGAATCTGGTTCACCTATAACTACTTGGCTGAAATGTGCAAAAAGGCAGACCTCTAGAGGAGTCTGAAGGACCTTTCCTTCTGTGCCAAAATACCTTTACCAGGATACTACGGCACTGAAAAGAAGTACGGGTTGAGGAAATCCAAGACATATAGAGGAAAGCCACATGACTCTCACTTAAGAGTCTTCAAAACAAAACACAAGGATAAAATCAGAAAATGCAAATGCTACATATGTGGAGAAGAAGGCCATTTTGCTAGGGAATGTACGAAGCAAAAGGGAAATATCATCAGGGCGGCTGTTATGGACAACCTGGATCTACCAGAAGGGTACAATGTGGTTTCCTTGGACCTCAATGACCCAGATTCTGATGGGGTATGTAGTTATTCAGAAGGAGAAACCGCCTCTAAAGAGTTTGCCAGAACTCTCGTGGAAAACTCCTTTCTTGATGAACTAGCATTTGTTCTAACAGAAGAACAGAGGGACTACGGCTGGAGGTGTCAAATCCATCTACCAAAAGAACAAGGCGAATGCCGTCACCAGCTAAAGATGAACACAGGGGTAGAAACCAGGTGGGAAGCATGCTGCTATTGCGGGCTAAAAACCAATGAGAGAATGAGGGCCCATTGCACTGAATGCCATATTACAGCATGCCCATTATGTGCAAAATTCTACCTACAATATGAAGTCAAACCTAGGCCTATCGGACCTCAGGAGTACAACAGGAAAGACGCAATGATCCAGGAGCTGCTGCTCTACTGCTCTCACTTGATTAGGGAAAATGACCGATGGAAGCAAATTGCAGACGACAAAACAGAGCAAGAACTGGCGGATAGTTTTGCAGCCCTCGAAACACGTGATAGAAAAGGGAAAAGCACACAACCCTCCCAGAACCAGGGGATGCCCAAACAACCAACAAATAAGGGCATAACCATACTGGAACCTCAGACAGAAGCAACTGAGGAATCAAGTGCAAAGGAGGAGGAGATGGCCTATGTACTCATAGAAGGAAATCAGGAGAGGGGCTATAAGATGAATGAGCAAGCTACACGACCAGTCAACACAAGACCACGGAGACTAATTAACAGGCTGTATAACATGCCTATTACATTCACAATCCCTGGGATTGCCCCATTCACAGTAAAGGCAATCCTGGATACTGGAGCAACTTCGTGCTGCATTGACGAAGGCGCTGTTCCAAAAGAAGCATTGGAAGTAAGCCCCTATCCAGTCAACTTTACAAGGATCAACTCCAGACAAATGGCAACGAAGAAGCTGAAGCAAGGGCAAATGGAGATTGGAGAAAACAGGTTCCGAATACCCTTTACTTACAGCTTCAGTATGGGGATGAAGGATGGCATTGAAATGCTAATCGGATGCAACTTCATCAGAGCAATGTATGGAGGAGTACGCATCGAAAATGACACCCTGACATTCTACAAGAATGTCACCACCATACACACCAGGCAGGAGACGGAAGTATCCAATTATGCGGTGGCTGAACTTAACATGGATGAAGATGAGTATCTGGCCATACGAGAAGTGGTGTTTTTCAATCTAGGCCACACAAGCCCAAGTTTTAAAGGGAAATTTGGGCCGGTACTAGAACAACTTCAGCAACAGGGCTTTATAGGAGAGGACCCATTAAAGCATTGGGCCAAGAATCGGATTACTTGTAAATTGGATCTGATCAATCCGGACATTACCATTCAGGACCAACCCCTAAAACATGTCACACCAGCCCTGAAGGAACAGTTCCAGAAGCATATTAATGTCCTGCTCAAATTAAGAGTCATCCGACCAAGCAAAAGCAGACACTGCACTATGGCTATGATAGTTCACTCTGGGACATCCGTAGATCCAAAAACGGGTAAAGAGGTCAAAGGAAAAGAACGTATGGTGTTCAATTACCGAACCCTGAACGACAATACTTTCAAAGACCAGTATTCCCTTCCTGGAATAAACACCATCATGCAAAAGGTGGGAAAATAAAAAATCAACTCCAAGTTTGACCTAAGGAGCGGATTCCACCAAGTAGCCATGGAAGAAAATTCAATCCCATGGACGGCATTTTTAACTCCAGATGGGCTTTATGAATGGCTCGTTATGTCGTTCAGGTTAAAAAATGCCCCAGCAATATTCCAAAGAAAAATGGATGATTGCTTCCGGGGATGTGAGAACTTCATTGCAGTTTACATTGACGACATCCTGGTATTCTCGGAGAATGAAGAAGACCATGCCAGGCATCTAACTAAGATGCTAGAAATCTGCAGAAGGCATGGCCTAGTCCTGTCAGCCAACAAAATAAAGATCGCGGCTCCAGAAATCGAGTTTCTAGGGGTGGTTATTGGGAATCAAAGGCTAAGGTTACAACCTCATATCATCCGTAGGATAGCGGATTTTAAAGACAGTGACCTGAAGGAAAAGAAAGGCCTACGGGCCTGGCTGGGAATCCTCAATTATGCCCGGGCCTATATTCCCAAGTTAGGAACACTGCTAGGCCCATTATATGAAAAAACCAGCCCACATGGTGATAAAAGGATGAAGAGCTCAGACTGGGAGCTCGTTCGGAAGATCAAGCAGCAGGTCCAGAACCTGCCAGACATGGAGGTACCGCTTGACAAGGCCCATATGGTACTCGAAACGGATGGTTGCATGGAAGGATGGGGCGCCATTTGCAAATGGAAGCCCAACAAAGGGGATCCAAAGTCAACAGAGCGCGTTTGCGCTTACGCCAGTGGAAAGTTCCCGGTAGTCAAATCCACCATTGATGCAGAGATCTACGCTGCTATGGAAGGACTTCGTGCCTTTAAAATATACTACCTGGATAAGGGAGAAGTCACCCTTCGAACAGACTGCTAAGCTATCATAAGCTTTTACAACAAAAGTGCCCAAAACAAACCTTCTAGGGTTAGGTGGCTAAACTTCACAGACTATGTCACAGGGTCTGGAGTTGTAGTGCACTTCGAGCATATTGATGGCAAGCAGAATGTCCTCGCAGACTCACTCTCCAAGCTAACATATTTTCTCACTGTTACAGAATGGCAGGACGAAACCGCGGAACAGGTGGTCGAGCTGGACAAAGCATTGGAAGAGCTGCGACATGGGAACAACAGGGGGTACGACACCTCAGTGGAGGAATTACAGTTGACATACGCCATTCCGTTGCTCATACCAGAGGCCTTCGGAGATTCAATGAGCTGTCCTCATATCTCATATTATTGTCACCACCAATGCCTTTCCCAGCGCATACAGAAACAAGAGGAGAGCTGCAGCTCCTCTACAATGAACAGTTACAACAAACCCAAGGAGAGCTCGAAATACTACTGTCAATGGCCCATACCAACCTGGGCTGAATTCAAGCACAAAGTAATAGGGATAATTGGGCCAGCAGCTGTGAGCCAAACGAGGCCCAAAAGGTCCAGATACTCGAAGATGCATACCATATAATCCAAGCCACCAGACCTTTCATCTAAAGGACGGTTGTAAATACCCGAATAAAGGTGCCAGGCACTATGTGTGTAATTATGTGTCGGCTGAGTGTAGTCCTGAGCACTCAAACGATGCTATGTAAAGTTGTTCGTCTTCTTGCATCGACGGACTACAGTAGTCTACTTTCTTGGTTTTATGCGGCTGCGCCTGCCCTAGTCAAAAGTTAGGATAATGCACTAAGAGGTAGTGATCGATGGGGCCCCTTGCGCACCCGGCTATCTTTTAACGTGTTTTTCAGACTTTACACTGCCTATATAAGAATTGTGAACTCTCTCAAATAAACAGAAAGTATTTTGCTAAAGTTTGAAGTTTGAGTTTTCTATCTTTACTCTCTTCACGGTCTAATTCCGCCCCAAAGGATGCTGAGTCTGTCTTCAATGGCCAATCTCCTCACACAACTCCTCATTCTGCTCATGACAGAATATCTGGGCTAACCTTGCCATAAGAAGGGCCATCTCCATTTTTCAATTCCTAAATTGCCCCCCTACTCCACTTCCTCAACCCCTCACGCAAGCCTCTAGAATTTTCTTTAGCTGAAACATCTTAGAGCCATTTGCGTTTCGCCTCCATTCCTCTTTAACTGTGTCTTCGCAAGCCTCATCCTCTAACCACTTTGATTCAAATCTAAAATCTTTGCGGGTCTTGACTTGGTCAGATTTAAGTAAAAAAAGATAGAACAATGGTCAGAGCCGGAATGATTTGCGTGCTCAACCAGCAAATTAGGGAATGATTCTAACCATTTATCATTAACCAAAGCTCTGTCAAGTCTTTCCAAAATACACTCGCCACCTTTTCTTCTATTATTCCAGGTGAAATCTTGCCCTTTGAATCCGATACCAATCAAGCCTGCCTGATTTACAAAGTCCTGAAATTGCTGGATGAGGTTTGGGCAAGCTTGTTTTTTACCCATCTTTTCAGAATTAGCCAAAATGGAGTTAAAGTCTCCTATATAACACCAAGGGATCACAGATTCTTTTAGCCTTAACCAATCCTCAAAAGAAAGTGACCTAAGATTTGCTTTGGAGTCCCCATACACAAAAGAGAGCTTCCAACTCTGAACAGAGTTCTCGAAAACAATTACACTAATAACATACTTATTACTGCATTCTACATCAACATTCAGACCTCCATCCCACCAGAGGGCTAAATCCCCAGTGGTACCGACAACTTTTACATAATGGCTATTTAATAAACAAACTAACCTCCTAATTCGATCAAGCTTGTTGTTTTGCATCTTTGTTTCCATCAAATACAGAAAATTAGGACGATAAATAGTACAAAACTCTTTTAAGCACCTTCTTTTCAAAGCTTGCCCAAGACCTTGACAATTCCAAACCAATATTCTCATCTAACCCTGTGTGGTTGTTCTAAGCCAGCCACCACCGCCCTTTTAAAATTAACAGCCCCTACACCCCTGGTAACCTCAACTTTGCTGATGCTATCAATCTCACTGTTGTCTTCCTCCAAATCCCGAATTAGAACTGTGCTTTAACCCCCTTCCCACTCTCTTGCCAGCTTCTTTATCCTTATGCGGCGTCGTGGAAGACTATCAATCGCGTCTGGTTGTAATTGAGCAGGAGGAGAGGCTTCCATAACATCAAATTCTACACCATTATCTTTCTCCATATCAAACGCAAACCCAGTTCCAGGTAAGAGTTCGTGGGCTCCCCAATTGCTACTGCTTATTTCATACACTTGGCCCAATTGGTCCAACTCAGGATTGAAGTACCAAATGGGCCTGTTGACCAGGTCGCTCAGCCCATTGCTTAACTTCCTTCTCATATGGGCTTCCACCATATAAGAAAGATATCTCCTCTTAGCCCCACCATTTCCATTAGCTAATTCTATTTTGGCCCAACCCATCTCCACAGGCACACTTTCCACCTCAGCCGACAGGTTCGTTGCTTCTAAATCCCTCGAGACCCTCCCCTATGGTAAAATCAAATTCAAAGTAGGGGTGAACAAGAATCGGATCGATCCGGAAATTGAACTGGAACTCCGGTTCGGTCTGAATTTTTTTATTTTTTTTTACCCGATTCGGATTGGATTGGACCGTTCCGGTCCGGTTCTCCAACTTCAAAAATTCGAGAATCGGCCCGGAGAACCAGTAGAACCGGGAATATATATATGCATTATGATATCAAGGTTTCCATTTGGTTTGATGGTTAACTCCTCATCTATCATCTTAAAGGGGATAGGTTCAAATACTCTTGGCTCCCACTTTTTTTTTCTTCTATTTTCTTTCTTTTTTCCTTCTAAATTTAACTCTTCCTTTTTCTTTTTTTCTTCTAAACTTAATCAAAATTCCTCATTTTTTTTCCTTTTTTTCTTTTAAACTTAATTAAAAGTCCTCATTTTTTTCCTTTTATTTGGTACTTTTAAATAGAAAAAAATTATTAAGGAAGTTATATGAGAACTATTGTGAGGAAAAAATATTTTCTCCGTAGTAAGAACTAAGAAATATAAAATTTTAATCATAAAATAAAAAAATGTAATTCGTTTAGAAAAAATATATTATTGTAAATTGTAATAGCCATTTATATAATTAATATGTATAAAGTAAGACCATTAATTATTAATAATATG
>NBIL01137816.1:0-13804 GCA_002752925.1 Viola pubescens var. scabriuscula
AGAGAATGGCTCCCTCGCGTCCATTAAACATGGACGGAGGGAGTAATAAAGAATCACGTGGTGTGGCACTGCCACCAACAAGAAAGAAAACATTGATTGGATTTGGAGTCATTAGACTGGTTTTTTTCTTTTTTTTTTGTGTTTGTTGTATTTGAATATGTACCGAATTTGATTAATATTTTATTTGTTAGAATCAATATGATTATATATACGTACCAGGTGGACTTAATTAATATTTTTATTACCGTTTTATGTATATTGTATTACACATATACAATCTATATTTGCATTTGTATGCTGGAAAGTATCATGACAACTTAATTTTATTTGTTTTATTAGACTAATATTTGTATGTAATTCGATATTACCGTAAGATCGAAATACAGTATCAAAATTATTTCGGTAATATGATAACGGTACCAATCAATAAAAACTATGGTACGATATTTAATTTTTTTTAATTCGATATACTAAATACCAAAATATTTATACTAAAAAATTACAGTACCGAGTGATGAACACCCTTAGAGAAGCTAAAGCAAATTATCCTATCTCTTTTATTATTTATAGGCAGCAAAGTGATCCATATCAGGCCCGGCGATACAAGACTGCTGCTGCACATGGCGCAGAGAAATCAAAGTAAGACTGCTGCAAATGCGTTCACCCACCGTCTTTCATCCGCCGTGTACGTGACGTCATGACTCATGCCATGCATCCTTATTTAGGATTAGGATTTGATGCTTTGGTAATATCATAAAATTTGAAAATTTTAATGATATATTTTTAATTTCCACATGTTGGCGAAAAGAAAAACCTAACCGCGCGTTTTAAATTGATTGGGTTCAATTTTCTGATTTATGGAACTCAACCATATGTACTCACTCTAGATTTTTATAATTGTTTATTTAACCGTAATCATATATACTAAAGTAATCATTAATTTTGATAATAAATTCATCAATATAAAATTAAAATATTTTAAATTAATTGAGTTGAACTTTCTAATTTCTAGAAAAGATAAAAATAAAATAAAAAATATAAACTAATAATATTAAAAATAAAAAATGAACAACTAAAAAACGATAAAATTAAATAACTAAAAAAATCCAGAGTGATGAAAGGATGGGTAAAATGACGGCAGATTGAAGGTAATTAGTAGTAATAAATAATTAAGGAAAAGCGACGATGACAGATTGGACGGCACGGATGGGTTTGATAAAGTGATGGGTAAAACCAGAGTGTGTGAGGATATAATCCCATTCCTTGGAAGTACGCTCTTTGCCTGAGTTGGTGTGGGCCAGCATCACCATGTCTAACAGCAGCTTTGCCCCCTCAAGTTTATCCTTCCCTTCATCACCACCATCACCGTCGGCAACTATGGCTTCCACTATTATCACCTTCCCTTTGTCTTTTGGAATTGCTTCCCTACAATTCTTCAAAATCTTTATGCAATCCTCGTCATTCCAATCGTGTAAAACCCACTGCATTTAAAGGTCGATGACTCGTAATTTGCAAATGCTCATCATTTAGTACTTTAGAGAAGAAAAAAATTGATTAATATTGTCTTTCTAGAAAATTAAGGACAATTATATCATTGTAGCTGCAATCAGTCTTATTTGTTCTTAAAGAAAATTAAAATTTAGTCAATTTAATTAAATTATTATCTTAGTTTGTGAGTGTAAAATTGAAACGACAGAGATTATGAACGAACGGATTAGTGGGACGTGACATGGTTGATTACCTTGAGTAGGACAGCGTCAGCCTTAGGAACACTTTGGAACATGTCACCACCAACATTTTGGACTCCTTGCCGTTGGGGCGCAACAGAGACAACATGGGGGAGGTCAAAATTAATGGCATCCTTAATCCAAGGACATGCTTTGACCAACAAGCTAAGACTAGTCCCATTCCCTCCACCAACATCCACCACCGTCTCCACCCCTTCAAACACCTCACCACAACCTTCCACCACCGCCGCCATCGCAACCCTCGAGTCGCAAGCCATCGCGTCGTCGATCAGCTTGCAGTGCTCCGGATGCGCCTCCGCGTACTTCCACACGTCACCGCCATGCTCGTCCTCGAACGGCGCGCCGGTGGGGCCGCGTACACGTGTGCTCAAGCGGAGCCATGGGGCCAGCATGACGCGGCTGCTCTCCAGCAGGATGAAATCCGCCATGCTGTTGTGTCCCTTACGAAGCAAGAGACGAGAGAGGGCGGAGTTGACGAAGCCCGTTGTGACAGTGGTGCTGGTGGTGGGTTTTTCTTTGAAGAAGTTGTGGTGGACCAAGAACCGCATGATGCGGTGGAGGAGGGAAGGGGAGCATCCAAGGGTGGAGGATAGATCTGAGAGTGTGACGGGTCGTCCGCCGTGTGCCTCTATGGCGTCGGCTATTCCAAGATCTATTGCACATTTTACTACTGCCATATTTGTAAACCCAAATATGTATCTCCATATTTCAGCTTCCGCTTGCGCTTCTTCCTCCTCTATTAATTTCTCTTCGATGGTTTTTGCATCTTTTTTCGCTTCTCCCATTTCTATAAATGTTTGCTCTTAGTCTCCTTCGAATTGGAAGTGTGTAAAACCTCAAGCTCAACCTCCGCATTTATCCACAAAAATTCTAACTCATATATACTACTAATAAATACTCCACTGGGTCCTGTCCGACTCGAATCGAAATAAATCGGCACCTAAAGTGATCAGATTACTACTCCTTTTGTTTTTTTTTATTTGACCGACACGCATTTCGAAGAGGTCGGATGACTCGCTATTTGGCCCAAAAAAATTTTGTACTTTTTTTCGAATGTAGTTTAAGTACTGTAGTACGTTCGAAAAAAAATTAGGGGTAAAATTGTCTCAAGAAGTGAGTTAACCAACTTTCTCAAAATGCGTGCCGGTCAAATAAAAAAAACAGAGGGAGTACATAGTATCGACCAAAATAAATAAATACTCAAATGCAAAGGGTTGGAGACTCGAGCTAGAGTTTCCTGCCCTATTCATTTTTTTTTGTCAGAGATCATCTGCTAATTTAGTTACAAATATTTTAATACTGATTGCTTCGGTACTCTTCCAAAAGATGTTATTATTTTTAGATATAGTATCATCACATTATTTAATTGATAAATTCATGTAGTTATTTTTTTACTGGTAAACTACGTAAAAAAAATCTTATAGTTTACAAAATATTTCATTTAACCCCTTATAGTTTAAAAACGTGCAATATAAATCTCATATTTTCCCGAAAGCTGCAATTTTAATATTTTAAACGATTACAAAATCCAAATAAAAAATAAAAAACTTAGACAAAAAATGTAACTATTATGGTAGTAGAATTTAATACAATGAAAAAAGATAAAATAAATATTGTTTACAATTTATTTTTAATTTTATTCTTTCTAAATAATTTTAAAAATGAAATTCACATTATTTTTTTCAAATTTTAGTGTAGTGAACTCTCCCATTTGTTACATTTTTTTCTCAATTTTTTATATATTTTTGAACTGTTTTACCATTTATTTGAACTTTTTAACCACTAAAAATATTAAAATTGTACTAATTTTTAGATAATTATAGGGTTTACATTGTAAAATTTTAAACTATAAGGGGGGTAACCAAAATATTTTATAATTTATAGGTAATTTTTTAAACTTAATTACCCGAAGGTCTCTATGTTTGTCCAGAGACCCTTGAGGTGCTTGCGGTCAAAATTGAATATTTTCTATTTTTTATAATTCAAAAAATCATTTAATTAATTACCACATAGGATATTCATTTATGAGAAATAGGAAAATATTCAATTTTGATCACGGGATCATCAATCATCATTCGTCGAGCACCTTTGCAGTAGGGCCTCGTCATTATATGGGCCATGCGGGCCGACTACTACGAACGTAACGACGCCTTTGCAGAAATATATAAACTACATATTGGATAAAAAGAAGTTTAATCATTTTTATTGGTTAATGTGCAAGCACCGCTGGCTCAGCCCAATTAATTAATAATGGAGTAATATACAATTTCAATTTGGCTCATCATGATCAGGAGGAAGATTGGGTTTGGTTCATTTAATTAACCTAATTAGGTGGAACAATGTGAAAACTCTTTCTTGATTCACAAGAGAAACATGTATATACTGTATAAAATACTTATAATTGTAGTTATTTATCGGTCGAGTTCTCTCTGATGTATATGAAATTTCTCGACTTTTTTTTTATGTATACATTTTTCTTCGTGGTAAGCTAATTGGAGTATTAGATTTGCTCCATTTATCAACTGGTATTAGTAATTCAGTCATCTAGAAGCCACGTTAATCATGAGCTTAACGTCCACATCTTCGTCCTTTCTTTTCTCCTTTTCTCTTTCAAATTGATGGTTGATCTGACATTTTTATATTCCTAATTATGATCATTGGACACAAGCATTTTATATTATATATGTTGTTTCCTTCGTAACCTTACTTATATTCTCTCAGTCTCACTACAACATGGATGGGGAAGTTCGTGTAATTATGCATGGCTGGTTGGTGTAATAATTACATTCTTTTTTATTATTTTTTCTTTCTGAAGGGAACTTAACTCTAGACTCTAGTAGTATGTTTTTTAAGTATGTTTATCTTTTTAAGCATCGACAGGTCACAAATGCTTGCAGGATTTGCATTTGTCGCTCTTCATCCAAATCCAGTGCAGCTAGTGATTCACTGCTGTGGAGTTTGGAATAATATGCCCTCGACTTGCCACTAAAGCTTGACTCGTGTAATTTTCGATTAGAAGATCAACAACAGTCAGTGGAAAACACTATAATTAATCACTGACCACAAAGGCTTGACTCGTATGTACATGACCTAGCTCATAAGATGATGCTTCTGTAGAAAAGCAGACTTTAACTTATCTACTACTATCAAAAGAGATGAATCTCTATCACAAGCTTCCACTAGTATCTCAAATCTTCTCTCGATATCGCTTCCCTCCACCATGTGAGATGTCGACGGCTTGCAATGTCCAATCAAATCCAACATCATTCCCTGTCCAAGCAAAGCAAGTCATAAACATGGCTAGGATTGCTCTAACAAGCATGAGCTCTTTGTTGGTATTATGTCTGGAATTTTTCCCAAGTTAATAGTTCCATAAGAACTAACCCACAGATACAAAGGCTTAAAGAAAGTTACATACCTCATGGCTCGGCTTCTGGGAGTAGTCTCGCAATAGAGATTTTGCTAGCTTAACTTGCAAGGGTGTCTTATCACTGACACCAGCAGCAAGGAAAATGAAGTATGACAGGTGATGCAGGGCCAGACTAAATGCCATGGTTCCTCGAGTTGCAGCTCTATCAAGAGCACCAGAGACCCAAGACTTCACGTAAGCTTCCAGAACACCTTCATTGTCCTGCACTCAGGCGTAAAATACTTGATCAATTGAAAAAACAATCTACATACTTTTTGGAACAAAAAAGAATTTAGTGGGATAATCAATTCTGCCAAAAAATATATGTAATTCTATTTGAAAAAAAAATCCAAAATTTTAAGATTTTCCCCTTTCTTTTTTCCTCTTCAGCACAAACTAGAAGCATCATTTGACTTGCAAAACAAAAGCAATACCTCAGTGGGTTCAAGGTACCCTTGTGCCTCGCCAAAGCATTTCTCAAGTGGTGGTAGAATTTCAAGGACGCGAGCATTAGATAGTGCGTTCCATGCAGAAAGTCTCACTACACTTTCACTACAACGGTGTAAATACACAGCCACTTGCCGGCCAAAAATTATATCACCATATGATACACCAGCAAACTGCTCCACAAGAGTTTCAATAAATGTAGAGTAGGTGTCATGAATCTCTGACTTAAACCTCAGAAACTCCACAGCAGATTTATTACCACTCTCTGGCAATATATTGATGTGTTCGTGGCTTTTCATAGATTCAGCTTCATCAAGAAGCTGACCATAGAGATCTTGTAAAACTTCATAGACATGCCGACTATTGTCGTCCTCGAGCACACCCATGCCAATAAGTAAAATGACAGACAAAGAATGCAATTTCCAAACCAACGGAACACTCTGAATAGGAGAAGGATTATCATCTGATAAGAAAGTGGACATGGCTTCCAGACCTAGTAGCAGGAAAAGTCCACCTTTAGCAACTTCAAGTATGCCACTAGGATCCTGCATGAGAGAACACTGGAAACCAGCATCTATTTTTTCAGAAAGGGTTGAGATTGGACTGAGGAACCAATGCATGGGAAGTGGCAGTCTCTGGTGAGCCCACTCTGCTGTCAAAGTAGTGCAATAATGATCTTGGTTTTCCATGTTTGATGTCACAAAATTCTCATGGATGGTTTCAAGACGAACATTATTATTGCCAGAAGAAATATTCCCATCGATGGCTTTTTCTTTCCTCTTCACTAACAACCATCTTTTCCTAAAGTGAGAAGCTAAAACTTTGCAAAATAGCAAATAATCCTCTTCGTTATATCGCCATCTAAATTGTTCCAATCTGTTCTTCGATTGAAGAAACCGCTGGATAAAACAATTCAGATACTTGAAAACAGAGTCTTGAAGTAAAATATCTAACGCCTTCTCCACAATAACCTTATCCCTTGGCCCACAGGTTAAGCATGCTCCTAGGACAGAATTAATTGTGTGCATAGAAAATGCCATCTCATCATCCGTTAAAAAATCAGTCTTGGGCGCCACATGGAAGATTTTAAGCATGTGAATAAGCAATCTTGCATCTGTTTGCGCCAACAAAACAGTCACGGACCAAAACCCACCTCCAGAGGAACCCCAGCCAACTCCCACCCCAGGAGAAGGTCCTCCTCTACTAAATGTCTCAATGGACTGCGCAAACTGCCACTGCGATGCTACCAACTTCATAAAAACAGTGAGCACAGATCTCAATTCAGTCTGAGAATGTTTCATTATCCCCTCCTCAAGTATTTTCCCCTCTCTTGACGAAACGGATCCCTGGGAAAGAGTACTATGGATCTGACTCTTGGGTAAATGGATCAAGTCATCAATGGAAGCTACAAGACGGAGTAGGCCATGAAGAAAACAGACAGAAGCTAGTGATGTTTCAGAATTGCTTTGCTGTCTCAAACGACACAGTTCCTCAGCAAAGGAGACACGTCTTGCAAAACCATCTTCTGTTTCATGAGGACTCAAAAAGATCAAAAACCCATGTTTAATAATTTCAAGTCCAACCTTAGGAACAAATTCGGGTAACCAAGGCACAGCCCTGTCACTATCTTGGACACTTGTGGAATCCTCTGGGATCACTCTTTCAAGCACTGTGGAAAGCATGTGCATGACAGCTGAATAGACCCACAGCAAGGAACTAACTGATGAATCTTGGAAGATCTTGGAAATGAATGGATCTTTCTCGGAAACTATCCATTTTAAAGCTAAATCAACCACCGGAGTGACAAAATTCCATGACCAGGTCTCCAGTTCATCACCATCACCATCTAAAATTCTATGCCTTTGTGTATAGAAATCAGGAAGTTTTCCCGCCAAAGCCTCCAAAACAAGGTATACCTCCCTCGCAATGGAAGCAAATTCACTGAGAACCTCACCCTCATAAAGTTTCTCGAATGTAGGTGGATTTAGCCATAAGCACAGAGCAGGGAAGATATCTGAAAAGTATGATATACAGCAACCATAGTGAATGCAGACCTTCCACAAGCGCAGTTCTTCAACCATCAAAGCCGACGAAAGTTTACATTTTTCCTTCCCCGACTTCAACCAATGGTTGAGGGAAGGAGTATGCTGATATAGATGATGTGTCATAGCCTGAAAATATCCATTCTTTATGAGCTCCAGACAATTGTTCTTGTCAGATTGAGCAAGGACCTGTTTGGCATTAACTTAACACGTTAGACGTCATTGAGGATACAGTGCTCAGAAACCATCCAACATATACTGAGGAGCAAACGGATGTATCGGAAACAGAGATCAAATGCTTACCTTCAAAAGGATAACAGATTTTATCTTAGAAGGACGGATTTCTAAACTGTCTGCATGAATGAACCTGTTGACAACAGCGTGGACAAGCCTTTGGCACTTCATAATTGCATTTGCACAAATCCGGGAATGCCTTGCTATGGCAATAAGTATGCGAATGATGCATTCTTCCAAAATTGCAGTAGGATTGGTCTGAAACCATGATAAACTAGTGTTAAATCAAGCTTAAAGGAAGATGCAGCAATGTAGTATTAAACTGAGTTTACTTAGTTGCAATAATCTTTCCTGTAGTATCTTAACAGCTTCAAATTTTTGTATGGGAAGGTGGGAGAATTTATAATATATATAAAAAAAATCAGACTTTTACCAACCCCAATTCAAATAACTTCAAACATTTCGCTTCAAGACTTCAACTAATTATTGCAAAACCCATGAAATATAACATCAAAACTCATGAAGGGTGAATAAGCTTACAACAATTGAATTCGTAAGAAATGTAGGCTTATCAAAAATAATTCAAGAAGTTATTCAGTATTCATGATAAATGTCACAGATTTTAGAGCTACGTGCTAGGTACATTAACACTTCTATTAACAATTTTACTTAGATGCAGACATGAGCTCTCATTTACACTAGATAGTTTTAGATTTAGTTAACAAAATGTAAAACACCAAGCACCTGGTGCCGCATCAATTAGTAAAAAGTATTATATTACATTATCATATAAAGTGTTAGTACCCCAGGCACTTTTCACACAGCAATTCTTACCTCCAAAAGATATTGCATCCTTGGAAGGATACCCATCCTAACCAAACCTGCAGCAAAATCTTGACCAGCAACAGTAATATCATCCTGAATTGTGTGCTTCTCTTCAGTTTCATCATCAAGGTTGCTATCATCCATAAAATCCAAAATATTAGAAGGTTTGGCATTGTACTTCCAAAAGCCACCACGGAGAAAGCCAACACCAATCTCTGGTTTGCTTCGAAATACAGCAGCAGTGTACATATCCTTCTCGTAAGTCGCTACTTTCTGAAAGTGAAATATAATAACCTAGAATCAACCACTACTAAAGATTAAGAAAGGTAAAGAACATGGATAAACAAAACTCAACCTCAGAGATCTCAAAGAATTTCTCGTTCAGATCACAACTCAGAACACACTGGATAACTTTTGCACAAGCTAAAACTACTAAAGAGTGATTATCATCAAGGCACATCCTGCAGAGGATTAAACATTATGTCAAATAATCAATCATCAAGTTAATTAAGAAAACAAGAAAAAGTTCCAAATACAGGGCAAGGACAATCAGCAGAAAAAATTCTGAGGTAGAGTTCACCTCAATGCCAAAACAAGCTCAGGTTCTGGCCCAAGTGCATATGCCCAAATGGCTTCCCAATCACTTGAGTTGCTGTCAGCTGGACGGTCATTTCTTATGGTACATCCCACTTGATGTTGCTGGATATTGTGTAAGGCTTTATCAAGCACACCTGCAAGGATATGCAATGCAAGGGCCCGTTGTCCAGGAATCTGGAAGAAACAAACTTGTCAATGATGGGCATAGTGACATAGTAAACCAACGCTATATGGAAAACTGGTGAGAGGATAACTGACCACACTTCTAGTGAGTTGTACTGCTTCTTTGATTGTGTAGCCTGCTGCACCAGGGTCTCCCTCAGTCCGCAAAAAGTCACGTTCAGCAACATTACTATCAGCACCCAATACATTATCTATAGTGCAAGAAAGAAGAAATTAACTTCACAATTATTAACCATCATAACAAAAACTCACAGATAACGTGAGCAAAATATATCAACAGAAGAAAGCTAGGGCCTGCATACTACTGATGAATAAGGAAGAAACTATAACAACAGAAGCAACAGTTATAAGTCTTACTGGTTGCAAGGTCATCTGTGACAGGAGTCCCCTCCAAAGAAAACCTTAATCCTCTAACAGCTTCAACTCTCTTGCTCCAATCACTCCACAAATTGCCACTAGCTATGCAAGAATTCTGCACAACACCTTTATCTGGCTGACTTTTCATACCTTTTGAGGCATCTATTGCCATCTTACTGGAATAACTCTCTACAAGAGGAGAAACATTTGAATCCTTGACTGACTTGTTCCCACTTGAAGTACTAGCTAGCCTATTATCGGCAGCATCTTCTGACCTTGAGACACTCTGCTTCATTACTTTTGCTTGACCACGTTTTTTAAGCAGGCTTAGCAATGCAGGGTTTATCTTCTCCATTATTTCAGCCTGTGCATCTGCAATCTCTTCAGGTGTCATATTCTGCAAACGAGCACTATTCTCTGCATCAATCTCACTCTCAAATGATGCAGACCCATATTCAGAATTGTTGAAACTGGGGCTGGAAGCAACAGCTGAAGAACTTTGCTCTTGACTTTTTAGTATATCATTCAGCATAGGCTCCACCTCCGCTTTTCCAGGTTGTGTGTGCATAACACTATTACTTGCTATTCTTCCAGAGCCTCCTACCACTTTTTTAAAGGAACCAAGTTTGGCATCTCTAACATTTTCCCGAATCTGTTTATCTATTTCCATGCCAGTATTGCTCATTTTAGCTGCATGCACTTCCATCAAAGCCACTCCATTCCTCCTGTCTTCTCCCCTCTTCTTCGATCCCAAACTCCTTTTTCCCATCTCACCAGTCTCCAACAAATTATCACTCGTGGCCAGCTCTCTCCACTGCCTAAGATCCAAACCCCTCTTCTGCTTCCTCTGAACAGGGTTTGCGAATACTGACATTGGCTCAAAGTCAGTGCAATCATTATCTTCCTCATCACCCTCATCATCCTCGTTATCATCATTAGCATCCTTTCTACTTGCTATTGGACCCCAATGCTGTGAAGTCAATCCAAACATCAGCTCATTAAAACAAGTTTAACAATTTTCAAGCAACAAACGAGCTAAGCGTTTGCCAAAACTATAGGTTAAAACTACAAATGAAGCTTAATGCAATATATTATGTTTAGATAGAAACATAAAGCGCGATCCTCTGAGACTGAAATAACAAGTGAACGAGAGGGAAACGAGAAGGGTACTCACGGGGCCATGAGAGCGGTGGCGAGCAACAGGAAACGGTAAAACGCTGAGTTTAGGAGGGAGAGTAAAGCTATTGTTACTATAGGAATCACTGATTCCCTTCTCGACTATGCTGCCAATCAAATTGGAAGCATCATCGCCCCCAATTGCGGCTTTGTTTGCTGTAGCATTACCAGAGTTCTTTTTGTTCTTCTTCTGCTCCATGTGGATATTTATGATTCTTGCTTAATTTGATTGGAAAAGAAAAAATGCAGACTTTGTTTAACGATGAAGAGTGTTGACAGAAAAAGGACGCGAATTTGAGTGCGGTCACTAGCTTAGCTTGCTGTCTGATCTTTCCTGCCCACTGTGCCTGGAGCCCGTAAAACGGGTATACGCCGCCGTAGAGCGGAGGGTTCAATTTCGTGTACTGTTGAAAGACTGTAAGGACATGGACGAGAAACACCAGCAAGGGTTGAGTGGGAGAGGGAGAGGGAGGAAAAAGAAGGCGGAGGGTATAAGAGGAAAAGGGAGGGAGAAAAAAAAAAAGATTAGCGAAAAAATATTACTAGCACTCGTTTAAGTTTATTGATTTAGTATTTGTACTCATTTTCGATCATATTTGATACCTTCATTTGAATAATCGATCACATTTGGTCCTTTATAGTGACGCCGTCAGACGCATTCCGTTAAGTGTCCGACGTGACATGACACGTCAGATGTCACGTGTCATTTTATTGACGTGTCATACTACGTGTCAGCAAAATAGATCCGAAAATTAAAAAAATAGGTTTGGGTAAACGGGTTCGTTTGCTTGGGTTCTTCCTCTTCTCCAAAATCATTAGACTAAATCATCTTATCTGTTATCACTTCATTTTTTTGCAAAAAGCAGAAAATCGAGATTTTTTTTTCCAACACTCATCTCAAACTCCATCTTCTTCCTCTGCTCATCCACCATCAATATTTGGTGGGTTAATTAATCCATGGGCAAGAATTTAGAAAATATAGCTTCCCCGTGCAAAAGAACCCGTTTACCCAAACCTGTTTTTTTAATTTTCGGGTCAATTTTGCTGACGTGGCATAACACGTTAGTAAAATGACACGTGATATCTAACGTGTTATGTTACGTCGGACACTTAACGGAATGCGTCTGACGGCGTCACTATGAAGGACCAAATGTGATCAATTATTCGAGTGGAGGTATTAAATGTGATCGAAAATGAATGCATGTATCAAATTAATATACTTAATTTTTTACTTTAACCAGGGAAAAAAAACTACTACTCCTAGTAACTAACAACTGGGCCTATCCAAGGAAAATGGGCCTATGCATGCAGTAAAAAGAATGGGCGTTTCTTTGATCAAATATTAAATTATTAAATGGGCCTCAAGTGGTAATGGTCTCAAGCTTTTCCACGAACCGTTCTATTTTACCGACAAGCAATTCGGAATTTCGCATATCCGTTGACTTCGTCCAATCCTCAATTTCTCCCCCCCAACTCTCTGTATTTATTCTATTTCCCGACAGAGAAGAATCCCTAGTTCGTAACAATGGCAGATTGGGCTCACCTTCCTCAGGATCTTGTACAATTAATTGCTAAACCCCTTACCTCTATCGACATCCTCCGTCTCCGCTCCGTCTGCGCTTCCTGGCGATCTTCTGTTCCCCGTAAAGCTGGCCACTCGTATCTGACTATCTCACCGAATGACGGAATTTCCCACGCCTCCTCCGCCAACCATCTCCGCAAGTGCACCATACTCGTCATCAGTCCATCCAATCCCCAGAACCAGGCCGATGATCCACGCTCATGGATTGTTAAAATCAAAGACGACGATCGTCATCCAAAGCACTTTTTGAACCCTCTCGCTAGAAACAAAAAGAGGCGATTGCCGGATGACTTCCCTCGCGTGTTAGATTTGATGAACTTTAGAATTCGTGAAGTGGGTCAAGAGTATACTCTTGATGATGTTTGCTGCAAGCCTACGTCGTCTTCGTCCTTCTCCTCTGATGCAGGTAACTTGTATATGGAGAAAGTGGTGATTCTGCAGTCTGATTGTAGACCTGATAGTGATTTTGTGTTGCTAACCATTCACATTTCTGGGAAATTGGCCTTGTTTAAAAGCGGAGATAAAAATTGGACTATTATACCGGACATGCCATTGCCTTATGATGATGTCATTGTTTATAAAGGAAATTTTTATGGGGTGGATAGTGTGGGGAGAATGGTGCGTGTTGGCTTGAATGCCAAATTGGAGGAGGTTGCACTTCCAGTTTTTGGTGGTGACAAGAAGTTTTTGGTTGAATCAGAGGGGGAATTATTGTTAGTTGATATGTATTTGAGTATTAACAGGAATATAGGGAGTCTTGATGTTGGTGAGGACTATCTGGGAATCGGAAATTGTATGCAGGTTATGTATGAGAAGACAGTTACGTTCAAGGTTTTTAAGTTGGATCAAGCGGGACAGCTTTGGATTGAGATGAAAAATTTAGGAGATCGTTTATTGTTCTTGGGTAATGATTGTACTTTTTCGGTCTCTGCTTCTGATCTTGGGTACAAGGGGAATCATATATTTTTTGAGGGTGATTACGCTTGTCTAAGCGATGCAGGTGTGTTCGGATTAGAGAGTCGTTTCTTAGGACCTTTAGGATGCCATCCCAGGTATTCCAATATTTTTTGGCCACCTCCCAGCTGGGTGACTTCAACCTCCCAAGAAGTAAGTCTTTTGTTGTACTTTGATTTTCTTGCCACAACTGCTTTGTTTGATTATTAGCAGTGTTCTAAAATTCTAATATTCAGCCTTTTGTCACTAG
>NBIL01137837.1:0-11027 GCA_002752925.1 Viola pubescens var. scabriuscula
TTTTTTTTTTTACACTAGCATTGGATACTAATTTACCATCAAAGTAAGACAAAGACTAATTAGTAGATTTCTTAATAACAATTATCCCCCCTTAACAGTCCCCCCAACAATGGGGTAGGAAGAAGAAGGAGAAGGGGGGTGAAAAATCAGAACGGGGGTAATTTTCATTAATAGTGTTGTCCCTTCTTGTAACTTGTATATTTGTTATATTTCTGTTTTATGGTGGCCAGAACAACAACAACATCATTAATAGTAGTAATATTTTTCTGTGTTTTGCTTGCTTAGTGAATACTTTTTGAATACTTATAAGCTGAATACTGGTCATGGCAAAGATTAGACTCCACTTATAAATATTCAGCTTCATCATCAGTATTCACTAAACAAGCAAAACACAAGCTAAAAAATTATAAGAAAAAAAATTACTTAATTCTACAATAAAAGAAGAGTTACTTAACTCTACTATGCATCATATAAATACATATTCCATGTTTTTTTTTTTTAAATAGGCAGATTTTATTAATGCAAAAGGTCATGAGAAAAATGACCCAATACACAAGAGAGCAGCAAGGCTGCTGGGAACTAACAAACCAGAACAGCAAAATAAAAGCCACCGCCAACTACCACAGCAGCATCCCCCACAAGCGAAGGACACCACTGACAGAAGCCACAGCAGCAATCAACAAGCCTAATTTGTCAAACATAGAGAGTTATCTTATTTTTCCATATATTTTTTTAATAAGTTACGTAATTCTCTATTATTAATTAGTTACTTAATTTTTTTTTTCGTGTATTTTTTTCATAAATTATGTAATTTTCTTAAAATAATTTCAATGCAAGATTATGGCAGGTGATGTATACAAAATAATATAAGCTTAATCAACTACTCATAAAGGATCACATGGGTGGTGGTTGTCATGATCGCATGCCCATCTCTCTTACTCTTAAGAAAAAATATCCTTTAATTGCCGGTGCTTGCTTGGCTGCCTTACCGGGGCGGTGGACATTCATATGTCCAGAGAGACCTTGTTGTTTAGTGAATTTTTTCTGCCAAATTGTGCACTCGAAGGATGGCTGCTGGTGATCCATTGTTGATGATGTTGATTTTGGAGGAATGGCTGCTGGAAAATTGAGTGTGGAGGAGGAGATTATATAGATTGATTTCTCTTTTTTACTAATTTTGTTAAAAGCTTTCTTAATGAAATCGTTAAAAGTTTTAGCAAAAATCTTTGGATTTGTTTTTGTGTTCAAGTATGGAATTAATTACATGAAGAAATAATTGTGGTAATTTAAACAAAATACTGAAAGAGATAAAAAATTAGGTAACTAATTAATAAGAGAAAGTTACATAACATTTATATTTACTAACTAATTATAGTAGAATAGTAGTAGAAAGTTAACGGTAGAATGTTCCATAATAATAGTTATAATAATAGTAGAAAGTTACATAACTTTCATAATAATAGTAGAATTTTATATAACTTATTAATAAGAAACGAGGAAGCTATAGTGATACTCAGGTGTATGCTATCCTCACTGGAATATTAGTGTTCGGGTTCATCTCAGATGCATGTGGCTTTCATTCCATAGTTGGGGTCTTCATGTACGGACTTACACTGCCTAAAGAAGGGGATCTTGCGCAGAGGGTTAGCGACAAATTTGAAAGGGTTATGATCGCCATACTTCTTCCTATATTTTTCACAAGCATTGGAATAAAAGCTAACCTGGGCTTTTTGGCATATATCCAACCAAGACTTGTATTAGCCATAATACTATTAGCTGCATTACCTAAGGATTGGGAGCATCCTAATCATCTACATCTGTTACGGCATGCGTTTTCGTGAGGGTATTGCCCTCGGAACTTTAATGAACACAAAGGGAATTACAGCGCTCATAATTGTAGGTGCAGCGCGAGATAAAGAGGTACATGCATCAATATATTTTATCATTTTCAGTATCTGTTGCACAAGTTACAAATAGACAGTGGTAGGAGGAGAAGGATAACCTTTTTCTGGCTCTAATTTTATCCTTGTGGCTTTCGCACAGATTTTGAGCGGCAAGGCATTGAGTACCATAGTGTGCTCGTTAGTGGGGATGATGCTTCTGGTAAAACCAATTCCCTACTGGGCTTGCAAGTCCACAAGACGATTAAAACAATACCAAAACAGGACCCTTGAGAGAACTAAACAACTCTCAACTCCGAGTGGTTGTGTGCGGTCATGCGGGAGAGAACTTGCCAGGAATGATCAACCTCCTGCAATTTTCCAGGCAAAAGAAGCAACAACCTATCACTGTATTTGCAGTCAATCTGGCAGAACTTACAAGATGCTCTACAGCCATGTTGATCCTTCAAGATTCTCCCATTTCAAATCTTGAAAAGCGACCTTCCCACCATGAAACAGAAGCGGTGAAATGCATTTGTAACTCTGTGAGAAACTACGCGAAGAGGGCGCATGCATTATCAGTTCGAGCAATTACAGTTGTCTCACCTTATACGACCATGCACAAAGACATAATTAACATTGCAAAGGATAATCGAACATCTCTCATTCTCGTTCCATTCTACAAACAACAAAAGGAGGATGAATTTCTGGAAACTGATAAACATTCTATAAGGCTAGTCAACCAAAAGTTGCTGACGACTGCACCATGTTCTGTGGGTATATTCATTGACAGAGGATTTAGCTCAATTGTTCGTCAGATTGATTCTGAACCTGGAAAGCAACTCCGCGTCACAGTGTTATTCTCAGGTGGGAATGACAACCGCGAGGTCCTTGCATACGCATGTAGGATGGTAGGTGCAAAGGATGTGAGCTTGACAGTTGTGCGATTTCTTCTGGGCAGTGATGCACTGTCTATGATGGAAGAAGGAAGAGAAGGTAAGAGTAGCGGACAAGTGACAGATGATGAGTGCATTAATGAGTTCAGGTTGAAAATGATGTGCAATGAATCTGTAAACTACGTAGAAAAGGTCGTAAATACAGGGTACGAAATCCTGACAAGCATTGGACACGCATTTACCGATTGTGATCTATATATATTAGGAAAAGGCAAAGGAGTGATACCTCCATTCGCATTAGGGTTCTCATCAGAATGGACTGAGTGCGAGGAATTGGGGTTACTAGGGGATGCACTATCCACATCAGGATTCGCAGACAATGCATCAATTCTTGTAATCCAACAACATGAATGAGAGCCAAATGTAATCATCTGTACAAATATTTTTTATTACTCTTTGAACATATTATTTGAGGAAACCAATTATATTACCAGTTTCTAAGTAGTCCTTAACATCAAACAGAAAAGGAAAACAGCTAGCCTTTCGCGTCTGGGAAAAAATTGGAAAATTGACTGCTAATGTTGTAGCTAATGAAACAACAAATCGAACTGCGAATTCTGAAGAGAACGAAACTGCACAAAATTGATGAAACCCAGATCAGGAAAGTAATCTAGTACCCAAAAGTAAAGACTTGAAGCTCAAATGAGACAAAGCAGAGAAGAAAAGAACCATTATTTTCTGCTGTTTCTGCCTGTCCATGCTTTTAAGTAAGAGCAAAACGCACCACAATGGAAAAAACACAAATTGAGTACCAGTTTGCTGACATGTGAGATCAATTAAAAGAGGTAAATTTCATATAGTGATCAATATTCACCATCAATTAGGTTGACATGTTGCTATACATCACTTGTTCTCCCTTGGCAACATCATGGAGTGAAACAAAGCTTGGATTGTATCCGCCCGGTACACTGATCGGAGGTCCAATTTTCTGACAATACCTAAGTCTCTTTGTTTTTGTATCAAAACAAACAAGCCTTCCTCTGGAATCACACATCATCACCTCTTCTTGGTTCAATGAGGACAAGAATCTACGAAACGAAACATTAGAATCATGATATGTAGTTATCTCAAGCTCATGATTTTCAATGTTAGGCTTAAGGGCAAGCATTACGGTCCAAGATTTCTCGTTGCCATACTCCTTCATCACCCATATATCTTGGCGGGACTTATTGAACACCGCCAGACAACTATTCAAGACTCCTAACTCTGGGTTCAGACATTCCCGAGGAGGATAGGAAAAGGTTCTAAACTTCTCATCGTAGAAGTTGAAGGAGGATATTGTTTTGGTTTTAGCACAACTAATCCAATGCAGTGAGTCGTGCAGAAAAGTATTGAACTTCAGGCTACGTTCATTAGTAAAGCTGTCCCAACGATTTACTTCGATGTTTTTCCATTGCCTAGTACTACTACCAAGTGTATATATCTCAGCCCCATAATCCTCCATGGAGAAACCGAGCTTTCTAGTGTAGTAAAAAAAAAGATGCAACAACTTATACTGATTGTTCTTGGCACTAAATCCCAGAAAAGGACACGATGAGAAACATACCGGCGATGATCGATCAGGGATTGGGATGGCGACCCACTCTCCCAACAATGGATTGCAAACGCAAACAATTGTGCCCTTATAATTGGGGGATCTCTCTCTCAAACAAACCAATCCATTACAAGAATTGACGCACGCGTCCACTCCGGGAAAGGGCAACTTACGGAGGCTAGAACCAAAGTCCATTGTTTCCCAGAATAAGTTATTGCCAACACTATCACCATCAGCACCCGCACCCGCACCCACAACCTCCTCGTCCGCAATCCACCCGAGTCGGATCTTTCTTCCTTTCCCTAGCCATCGGTCGATCATGCAAGTGTGTGATCTTGCGAGCTGGAGTTTGATGAAGTATGGATCTGAAAAATATAACGGAACCCAATCTTTGCGAACGTACCTGCAGATCAACTGAGTCTTTATGTGCAGTCTTGATAGTATATCCATAACCAGACAGGATGGCAGGTCAGTAAATCCGGTCCTTCTATCATCGGGAGCCATGGAGACGAGACGATGGATGTTTTGATGACCTAGCCGACGGCTATTCTTTGTAGGTTTCGGGCAGGAATTTAATTGTCAATGCGTCCAGCGTCCAGCGTCCTTATTAATTTTTTTGTAATTGGATTTGATGTGTGGGCCATAACATAATGGGCCTGGTTCGACCGTGTTCTTGCGAATGATGCTATAGGTTTATAAACCACAACAACATAAACTAAAACTAAAACTAAGTTTTTGATTGAATGTCATGGAAAAAGCTGCAAGAGAGTAATCAAAACGGCAATCAGAAGCAAAATAATGTCAAACCATTGCAATAGGAAATCCAATCGTAAACTAATGTCTTTTTTATGATTATATTGATCAGTGCATATCAATTGCTTGATACGTTATAAAATAATTGAGTTAAGTCTCTCAAATCAATGTTTGGTTTCCATAGTTTCTTTGATGGTAATGTTCCAAGTTTCAACATTGCACTGAATGAAAACAACGAACTGTGATAACTATTTAGTAGACTAGGCAAAGGAATGTCTAAATTTAGGTGGGATAGGCTGGAAGCAAGGAAGCTGTTAGACCAAAAGTAGGTTCCAGGTATATTAAGTTGGCAACATAACAGGATGATTGAGTTTTACAGGGCCAAACATGTAGCAAATTAATATTTTTCATCCTATATACTCTTGATTTGCTACATTTTTTCTTCTTCTGGTTTCTCAGGTTTCTTTATGATCATCTGTTGTGTTGACCCATCAATCAGTCGATTCGATCCATTATCCTGGAGCTAGAGGAAAATGAGGCAGGAGATTCTAGGGAACAATGATATCAGCATTTATTATGCAGGCCACGAGCTCACCTTCCTAGACCATAACTCAGCAAATACATGTTTCTATCAATCATATGCCGGAGACAACGGCACAATCTGGCAGAATGCTAATCCTTGGAAGATTTCTGTTCTTTCACCGCTTACTTAGCCGTTGTCATCGTGATAGTTCGTTTGTTCTACATCATCTTGAATTTCTTGGGTAAGCATATAGCAAAGATATGGACAATACAACAACTAACTCAATGTACTCTTAGAAAGTGCTAGCTGATGATAGTTTTATTTTGGTGTGTTGTACAGGCAGGACTTTTGCTGTGATTTGGTGTATTCGGACCACACAAGTTGTATACCCTCAGCCTTCGTCCCATGGAGAATGCTCCGATATTTGCAGCTATGTTGAACTTGGCACTTGCATTAGGGTTATCATCAGAATGGATCGAATGGGAGGAATTGGGGGCACTAGGGGATGCACTATCCACGTCAGAATTTGTAAAGCATTCATCAATTCCTGTAATCCAACAATACATAGAATGAGAGCCAGATATATCTTTTGAGAGCATAATAATCTCTTAGTGTACTATTGTGCAAACTCATTATTCTTTGAACTGATCATTTGAGGAAACCAAATACATTATTCTCAAAATTAGCCCTGCATCATGCAGTTCACAACAAAGTTTTTGACAGCAGCAGAGCCTTAAAGGTTTTGGGAGCTGGGAAATTCAGGACAAGGCTGCAAGTTAGAAGCGGAACTCAGGCGATGGGAGTGAAACCACCTTTGCAATAGCAAGCCAAGATGAAAAGCAGGTATTTTTGTGTTCAACTCAAGCATGTACTTCTCGTTCATTTAATGTTTTTGAACTGTGCATATCTTGATAAGATGTCTTAATGAACATTTTTTTTTTCTTTTCTTGAATCTTGCTAACGTGCTTAGTACTTGCCCTGGAAAATGAGAAGAGTCTGCTTTAAAGGTTCTGACAAGTTATTCCTGTCATATAAGCCTTTATTTTTTAATCCTATCAAGTCTTACATACGCTTTTAAATTTTCCTCTTTTTTTATTTTTTATGTGTAGACTATACTAGTATTTCCTCACAGAACTGAAAAAAAAATTCATCCTTGACATTTGTTTAGCTTTGACAATGTGTCAAGCACAAGTATTTTGACAAAGATGTTATCTTAATTAAGAATGGTAAAATTAGTAAGTTTCCAAATTTTTACTAGAAGTTAGGAAGCTGTGAGAACAGAAATAGTAGTTTTTGATCGTTTCATTTTTATCTTCTTTTTTTGGCATTTGCCAGAGTGTTTTAGTTGGCTACACAAACATAAAAAGCAAAATTAAGTTTCAATAAAACAAGCATGGAGCAAATAAATTCTGCATCCTGCAAAGTAGGGAGGGGTTAGATCTCGAGTTCTGAGTCCTCTAACTTTCAATTTCTATTCTATGGGAAATAAAGGAAAAAGAAAACAAATAAATTCAGCATCTTAAAGTTGTTTCGCAATATTTTGGTATTTCTCAGGTTTGTCTGTCATCCGTCCATCAGTGGGATCCGTTGAGCAGGAGGAGGAGGAGGAGGAAGGAGGAGTATGGATAGCCAAGGAAATCCTCATGAAAACAATGACTTCTTCGCAGTTTCCCTCGGTCACACGACAACTTTCACACCCCATAATTCAATGAATGTATGTTACTATGACTTATATGGAGTTAACAGTACCATTTGGCACAATTCCAACCCTTGGACTTTTTCTGTGCCATTCACCAGTAACTTGGCCATCCTCATCTTCCTAATTCGATTCATTTACATCTTCTTTGAATTCGTGCGTCAGCCTCGTTTCGCTGCTGAAATAACCGTAAGAATATATCTCATACATCATGTGTAAACCAAAAATTGGCAAAAATGTTAGTATAGTAGTGTGACTATCTTTTTGTTGGTGCAATGCAGGGCGCGCTTGTCTTCGGATCTTCTGTGTTAGGGCGGAGCGATTGGATTAAGCTGAACTTTCGTCCTATTGAAGGCGTAGTGGTGATAGAAGCTATTGTCAACTTGGCAATTGTTTTTCACATGTTTCTTATTGGATTGGAGATGGATTTTGCAAAACTCACCAGTTTTGATAACAAAACATTATATAATACTGCAGCTGGGATCCTGCTTCCTTTGGCAGCAGGAGCAGGCTTGCATTTCCTATTTGAAAGCTACTCGGGATACGAGGAGAGTTCTTTAGGTTCCATCTTCTGGGCCATTTCCCTCAGTGTCACCAGCTTCCATGATCTTGCTCGAATCCTTTCAGATCTCAAGCTTCTCTACACGGATATTGGACGAACTGCATTGACTTCAGCTTTTCTCAGCGATCTGGTTTGTTGGGCTCTTCTTGGGTTGACAATAACATTATTTAATGCAAATTCTGTGTTACTAGTCATACCTACTATAGCCTTCTTGTTGTTCTCTTGGTTTGCTGTGCGCCCATTTCTCGCATGGGCACTAGAAAGAACTTCAACTGAAGGAGGAAATTATACAGATGCCCACATATACTTTATCCTCTCTGGGAGTTTAACTTTCGGATTCATTACAGACGCCTGTGGCTCTTACTCTTTGGTAGGGGCGTACTTCTTCGGACTTATACTGCCCAAAGGGGAGCTTGTGAAGAGGATCACGGATAAACTCGAAGGTCTTCTGGTCGGTCTCTTGCTTCCTGCATTTTTTCTTCTTGTTGGATTCAGAGCCAACATTTCTTTCCTCTCCAGTGTTGATGTGGTTCTTATAATAGGAATAATACTCTTAGCTGCTTTACCTAAGATTGTAAGCACTTTAATCATCTCCATGAGTTACGGCATGGGTTTTCGTGAAGGCATTGCCCTTGGAGCTCTCATGAACACTAAAGGCTTGACAGCAATCATTATTCTTAGCGTCGGGCGAGATGGGCAGGTATGGTTACTTATACGATTTTGTAGTCCGGGTACAACTAAAGACTTGTAGGATAAAGATCAGCGTTCTTGCCTCTAATTTGTTATATTTCTGTGTGGGGTTGCATGCAGGTGGTTGGAAACAAAACATTTACTCTAATGGTGTTGGCTCTACTGTGGATGATGCTTCTGGTGAAACCAATTCCTTATTGGCTTTGCAAGTCTACAAAACGATTCAAACCGTATAAGCTCAGGACCCTTGAGGAAAGTAAACCAGACTCTGAGCTCCGAGTCCTCATGTGCATTCATGCGCACCTAAACCCTTCAGGAATGATCAACCTCCTGAACTTTTCCAATACCAACATGCAATCACGCATCTCTGTCTTTGCAGCCAATCTAGTAGAACTTACCAGACGTTCCACGAACATGCTGATTGTTCATGAAACTCCCAGGTCTAGGAGTCAAACGCGTGTCAACAATCCTGATGCAGATATGGGAAACCACATCATGAGTGCCTTAGAAAGTAATGAAAATAGGGGACAAACATTGTCGTTTGAAGAAATCACAGTGGTCTCACCTTATGCAACCATGCACATGGACTTATGCGGCATTGCACAGGATGAACGTGTGTCTCTCATTTTAGTTCTATTCCACAAGGAAGATGGCAAGGATGACTTGGAGCAAACGGAGAATAGTCCTTTTAGACTAGTCAACCAGAACTTGCTGTTAGAGGCACCTTGTTCCGTGGGCATATTTATTGACAGAGGGCTTACTTCTACCATTTATAACCTTGAATCTAGGCATGGAAGGTGTCAACTTCGTGTTGTTGTGTTATTCACAGGCGGACCTGACAGTCGTGAGGCCCTTTCTTACGCATCTAGGATGGTAGGAGCTAGCCGGGAATTGAGCTTAACAGTTGTGCGATTTCTTCCAGGCAAGGAGGCAGAAAGTCAGTTGGGACAAGGTGAGTATGATGAACTGTTGGGTGATGAGTATGTTAATGAGTTTAGGTTTAGAACAATGTGTGAAAAGTCCGTAACCTGTGTAGAAATGTTGGCAAACTCTGGGTATGAAGTCCTATCGATTATAGGAGCAACGTTTAGAGATTGTGATTTATACATATTAGGAAAAGGTAGAGAAATGGTACCCCAATTTGCGTCAGGATTATCAGAATGGACCGAATGTGAGGAGCTAGGACCATTAGGAGATGCATTATCCACTTCAGATTTTGCAAACAATGCATCAATTCTTGTAATACAACAACACCCACTTTGAGAGGGTTGTTTGTGTATTAGTTTTCTTTTCTTTTTAGCATAAGAATAGAACAAGCATTTACCTGTAAATGAATGAGCAAAGGCTAGCAATTTTTGTTTCTTTTGACAAATGTAGCTCTAACTGATTAGTGAAGAGTGGAATTTATATCGGTTAGTTGTTGTTGTACAGTCTCATGGGTTCTCCTTGCATGAGTGTTTAGTTATTCGAGTCCGTCCGACTCCGAGCTGTTCACCTTTGTGTTTGAAAGAAGTTCACCCGTCGGTAATCGGAAATGTATACTGCTGGAAAAAGACCAAGGGCCTCCTAAATAGATTCTGATTTCTGTCACAGCTGATTTAATGGTCAAAATTATTCTCGTAAAATTTTCAAATTTAATGTTTCTATCAGAAGATGTTTTGGTTTTTAAATCAAATTTCGAAGAAAGCTAGGAAGTTATTCTAAACAGGCCCATCTAAGCTGCAACGCCATGGCAAGACTTGATGGTCATTTTGCTTCTCCAGTACAAATTTGGCAATCTTGAAGTATTGATATTGGGATTATAAACAAAATATTTCTTAAAATATTGACTTCTTATGGTATACATTGAATCTCACCCAACGAAAACTAAATTTAAATTATTACTTATATCAAAGATTGTTATTTTTTTTAATGTAATTATAGAGTGGTGCGAGAGGTAACTTTACTAACTTTTTTACTTACATAGTAGTTATATTTATTTATTTAAATAAAAAATTAATAAAGAAGGGATATACTCTAATTATTTTTGTTACATTAATTAGTAAAATTGTTAGTATTAAAATATTAGTCTCTTTAGTATTATTCTTATAATAATAATCTGACCTAGATCTTATATTCGAGTATAAAAAATAAAGAAAATCATATTAAAAAAATCACTCTTTTTAGGGACCAATTATTTCTCAAACGTGATTAATCTATCGCGGGAGTACAAAAGATAGAAATAACGGATGTAATTGCTCGCTTCTACTCAAGTTAACTCTACAATACCTAATGTTTTTCTCTAGAGTGACCCAATTAACATCATAAATAATATTTAACGTCCTAGAGTGATAGGTAATCACCGTAATTTTGTAGTTGTTATAAAATTAGTAATATATATTATTACTTATTACTTATTAATATAATTAAATGACTATTAAGAGGATTGGAAAT
>NBIL01137838.1:0-10704 GCA_002752925.1 Viola pubescens var. scabriuscula
AGGATCCGCCACTGCAGTATATGGCGGTCAAGCGAAACTGTTATACGGACCACATGGGTATGAACAAAAAATAAAACCGTATAATTCGTGATTTTGTTGGTGGGAGCATTGGTAATTTCTAAGTCTTTGTAACATATCGAAGGATATTGGTAAAACCACACCTGGATTAGAATTAAATTTTAAACTCATTTATCCCAACCATTAAAAAATAAAATAAGTTAATAGGTCAGGTAAATAGGTTTAAAATTATTTTAAAAAAAAAATTATCACGTCAGCTAAACAATATTAAAAAATATCGCATCACCACACTTAACATTTGACTGTGTTCGACGTTACCTAAAATGATCAAATTCAACACAAAATAAAATGAAATGTCAAATCAATATAAAAAATTAAATAAATGTGTCAAAAATATCATTATCCCGGAGATCCATATAGTTAGCAACTTCAATTTATTTATTTATTGGACAAAATACGTCTTCATCAGTGACACTGCAGTTTTGTTGTCAATCGTCTCTAAACTACGTACGTACCGCCCTAGATAAATTAATCCCTATTTGAAAATATCTACTATCAGTCCTATAAGACACTGTACATATTATTATTTTTTTGTTATTAAATTTATAATAATAATATTGTGTTTGTTTATTATTTTTTCTACGATATGTATAATAATATAACCATTTTTTCAATTTTTCTAAAATAGTAATACAATATTAGGCGCAACTCTCCTAAGTCCTAAGTCCTAAATCCATATTTTTCAAAGCCCATAAGTTATATAAGTACTTTTCACTTTCCAAGTCCACGCAAACGCCCATAAAATACTTCCAAACTTCCTTCCTCACACGTTAACTAACTAAACCATGCACAGCACGGAAATCATCAAAGACTAGTTCCCTTCCCACCCAATGTGGCCACAGGAAATCAAAGGATCTTGATAAAAAATAAATTAAATTTATTAATTCTAAGAACATCTTGTCTTTTTGTTTTTGGTATTTTAGGTCCACTATTGTTCTTATTTTATTTCTTTTTGTTTTTATGTTTTTGATTTTTCAGCCCAACTTGGATAGGGCCTAGCCTGTCTGTTCTCTCCCTCTCAAAAATAAATGAATAAATAGTATACATTGAATTGGTCAAAGTTGTAGTTCTCTTTGAATTACACAGTGTATAAAATGTAACATAGACCTCAAGACTTAGAGTATGCACTCCATCTTCCCTGCAAATTCTTTCTCATCACAGCTTCTTTCCCTCTCATTTAACAAAAAAGAAAGAAAAAGAAAGAAAGAGACCATTTAGTTTCCTTGGTGGGTTTGCTCTGCCATGTCTAGTAGTGGTAAAGCGAAGTCTCTTGAGGAGACACCAACATGGGCTGTTGCTGTTGTCTGCTTTGTTTTGGTTGCAGTTTCTATTGTCCTCGAGCATTTGATTCATTTGGTGGAAAAGGTAATTTGTTCTTCCAATTAAAAGAATCCATTCGTTAAATGAATTTTAATCGAACCGAATTCTTCCATGATTTGCGTGCGAAACAAACAGCCTAGTAAAAACATGGAAAAAGACTTGTTCTGTTTTCATGTCTTCCTCTTGTTCTGTTATTTTCTCTGTGTTCTTATCCGATTCTGGGTTCTGTTCATTTCCAGTTCTTGAAGAAAAGAAGAAAGCCAGCTCTAGTGGAAGCACTTGAAAAAGTTAAAGCAGGTAATCCATTATGATTATTATTATTACGGGTTCTTGTTCTGTTTTTTTTTCTTTTTGGGTCTAAAACTAACAACTTTGTTCTGTTTTTGTTTATGGCAGAGCTTATGCTTATGGGATTTATATCCTTGATGCTCACCGTCTTACAAGGACCCATCTCAGATATTTGCATCCCAAAGAATATTGCAGCAACTTGGCATCCTTGCGATAAGAAGCAGGAGACTGCAAAAAAACCAGATGAAGATTCTAACAATCTTGATCGTCGAAGACTTCTTTCCTTTTTAGATCCTGAACCAAGTACTCGCCGCTCTTTAGCTGGAAAATATGATGATAAATGTCTGGCTGAAGTAAGTAATACAACCATTTGTCTTTTTAAAGAAAGTTTCTAACAAAGGGTAATCAATAGTTACTTGTAAAGCAAGAAGGCTAGTTTTCGAATTCAGAGTCTTGTAGCAGTAATCTTTACAGTCTCAGCTTAATTTTTTTGAACAGGTAATTAACTATTAGAACTTGGTTCTGCATATTTTCAGGGAAAGATTGCATTGGTGTCTACTTATGGTATCCACCAGCTCCACATATTTATCTTCATCTTGGCAATAGTTCATGTGCTTTACTGCATTCTCACTTATGCTTTGGGGAGAACCAAGGTAGATACAAAGACTGATGATATTTACTCTAAAACTTTCTTGCTCCTTCTTGTCACTTTGCTTTTCAATGAAAACTTCATTTCTAATGATTCTTTGGATTGCAGATGAGCAAGTGGGGGAAATGGGAGGGTGAGACGAAAACAATCGAGTACCAATACCAAAACGGTAAGTCTTTACTGCAAAACTCAGCCTTTCATAAGTTTTCCGATCAGAATTTGTTGCTTAAGTTCCGGTGCATATGCCTAATTTCTTCGAAGTGATGTATCAATACTTATATTACTTATGTCTTGAAGATCCTGAGAGGTTTAGGTTCACGAGGGACACGTCATTCGGGCGGAGGCATTTGAATCTGTGGAGCAAGTCACCGATCCTCCTCTGGATTGTAAGTACAGACAGTTCTGGATTCTAATTTCCTGACTGGTTGCTCTAGAATGCAATTCTCTGCACTCTTGCACTTGAATTTAATTTTGTTCTAACTCCTTTCTTTTGCTCCAATACCTTTCAGGTATGTTTCTTTAGGCAATTCTTTGGATCAGTTACCAAGGTCGATTACCTGACACTCAGACATGGATTTATCACAGTAAGTTAAACGCGTATACATGGAGTGCACATTCTGTTGGCCTGACGAGGAATTCTATGTCTCATGGTTAACTGGTATTGTTGTTTCAGGCACATTTAGCCCCTGGAAGTGAAACCCGATTCGACTTCCAAAAATACATCAAGAGATCACTAGAAGAGGATTTCAAAGTTGTGGTGGGGATCAGGTTTGTGTTCTGAAGAACTATGTATAAGTTAATCGAAGAACTATGTATAAGTTAATCCTAACATAACTTTTTGAAAATTGCAGTCCGCTTATATGGTTCATTGCAGTACTGTTCCTGCTGACCAATACAAATGGTAAGGATTCGATTTTGGTCAGTTTTTGTCATAAGATAAGATCCATCCTAACATTTTATAGTTCAAGAACTAAGAAACCTTTCCTTCTTTGGTACAGGGTGGTATGCTTATTTATGGTTACCATTCATTCCCCTAATTGTGATCTTGTTGGTCGGGACTAAGTTACAAGTGATCATTACTCAACTGGGGCTAAGGATTCAAGAAAGAGGAGATGTTGTTAAGGGTGCTCCTGTCGTTCAACCGGGCGATGATCTCTTCTGGTTCGGAAAACCACGCTTCATTCTCTTCCTCATTCACTTAGTCCTCTTTCAGGTACTCTTGACGATATCTTTGCATTCGTTTACCTATCTGAATAATTCCAGTGTTTCTGTCTGCTAATGCTTGTACGCCTGTCTTGGTGATTTCTATATTGCAGAATGCATTCCAGATAGCTTTCTTCATTTGGAGTGTGGTAAGAAATACTATTCTCATCACTTTTAAAGTACTTCAAGTAAAGTATTATAAGAATCTTGACTGATTATGTCACAAGTCCTAACTATTTCATTCTCTTTTGCAGTATGAGTTTACCATAAAATCCTGTTACCATGACAAGACAGGAGATATCATCATCAGAATCTCAATGGGGTGAGTTACACACATTACATTCTTTTTCTAACACCATATTGAATACCGAAAGCTCGAGCAATGTTGACTCAATTGCAAAACTGAACATTTTCAGGATCGTCATTCAGATTCTTTGCAGTTATGTGACCCTGCCTCTCTATGCTTTAGTCACACAGGTGAGTGAGAGCCTTTTGATTGCTAAGTCTTTATAGCTAAACCTTAAAATTCTATACAGTCAATGACATTTTTCTCCATATAACATTACACAGATGGGTTCAAGCATGAGACCAACCATCTTTAATGACAGAGTAGCAGCGGCGCTCAAGAACTGGCACCGAACAGCCCGAAAGCACACGAAACACAGCAAGCATTCTTCAACCCACACACCAATGTCAAGCATGCCAACAACTCCCACATACGGAATGTCCCCAGTTCATCTCTTGGCCAACTACCGCAGCAGCCCAGGTTACCGCGGCAGCCCGGGTCCTGACAGCTTCCATAACTCGCCAAGGCGGTCCGACTTTGATCAGGATTGGGATCCTGAGGCCTTGACTAGTGCTGCTCAACAACAACACCACCAAACTCAGGAGTCTCAGCACCGTGAAAGCCCTGATGCTAGGGAGCAAGAAGCACCGATCCCGGACTCGACCACGATACAATTGCCACCTGGACCGGGTTCCATTCGTACAACACCTGAGATCAGGAGGGCTTCATCTGATTTTGCATTTAGGAAATGATCCAAGAAAATGGGTGGCAGAATTTTGTGCAGCTGATAGATTCTGTCAACCGTCATGTGTACATTATACTCGTACATGAGAAACTTCATATAGCACCAGCTTTCTTGGGCTGAAAGGGGAAAAGGGAAAAAGTCATGAACTTTTTTAAGATATAGGTTGCACACCGCAAAGGCTGGAGTGGCTAGAGGCATATAGACTATTGAGGGTTATTTTTTTGTTGTTTGATGAACTTATAGTATACTTTTGCAATCACTGTATTAATTAATTATTTTTTGTTAATAAAATAATTTCTTTTTTTTGGTAAAGATAAAATAGTTACTTCACATTGTGTTTTGCTTGGATAGTTGGATTTGTGATGAAAAAGATTTTCCACCTCCTCGAATGGCCTTCCAGAAACACTAATCTTATTCGAGTACAAGCAGGCTGTAAATGTGCAACGGTAGAGTTACAGTTTTTGACCCCCAAATATTTTAAAATACTCAATCTAGTCCTTATTGTTTTGTTTTTTTCACTTAAAAAAACTACTTTTATTTTAGCAAGATTTTTACTTTTTCCCCCAATAATTTTTCAAGTTCTTAAAACAGTCCTTCCAATTTTATCATTTTTAATTAATGCTACTTATATTTGTCCAAAAAATGGACTTTAACTTTAACTTGTATCACTTCCATACATACCGCAAGTTGAATGCCCACTTGATGATAAAAATTGCTTTTTTTCCCCAATTATTTTTCACGAACTTTTGAAGTCTCCGGCCTCCCAAAAGCGTTTTCCAGCACTAAAATTTCCACACAAGTAACTGAGAATTTTATTGCATTATTTAAATCCGATTCTGACATCGTTAACTTTAACGAATTTGTTTATATATAATTACTAATATTTTTATTAAATATTTGAAGAAATTATCAATTATATTTCAATGGAACAAAGTAAATATTTTTTTTATATATAAAAATGCAACAAGAAATAGTATTTTTTTGATTCCATAGATTTTCTTTACTAATTCCGTTTGCGTTCTATCTAGGTGATTTTCCTAGCATTTTTTTAGGTCTATTTTAATAATAATAAAGTTAAAAGTAAAATTTATTACCGAATAAGGAAAAAAATTGTATATAAATAATGTCAATTTGTAACCGAAAAAATTAAAGTAAAAAATATCATATAATTTTTTCAGGTCTATTTTAAAATAAAAATAAAAGTATAGTAGTAGTTTATAGGAAGATGAAAGTGAAAAGTATTATGTAATTTTTTTTCGTCTAATAAAAGTAAATGTAGAATCGAATACCGATAGAATTTATTAAAATAAAAATAAAAATAAAATGAATTTGCATAAAGTGAAAAAAAAAGGTCCTGTAGCGCCTCTTTTAGGGGGGTCTGCAGTTGCTCTAGGCCCACCCTCCAACTTTATAGTACTACTATTTTAGATTACTCCCACGTCATTTAGTTTGGGTGTAAATCCTTGGTTTTTAATAACAAAACTGACATTTAGAGTAATTGTTGCTAGTAAAATCGGAGGAAAATGATATTTAATTAGTTAGAGTAATTGGTTAACTTTGATACGATAGAAATAAGAGAGAAAATGTATTTTTTTTTTCGGCACAAAATGAGCCACGTTATTTTTATGGGTTCATAAAATATGTGGCGTATCAGACGAAAAAAAAAATGATTTGAATCAATTGAGTTCTGAAATAAAAAATAGAATTTTTTAAAATATTAAACTCTAAATTGAAACATAAAGATTATAGGCAATTTAGTGGTGTGGCATGTGGATGATTTGGTAGTGGGATTCATATCGTTACAAAATAGAGATGTTTTGACAGGAGAACTTTTGGAGGTATACTTGTAAATTGTAATGGATGGGTATATTTGTTTTTCGTAAAGTACAGCCTACAGCCTAGCATATATAATTAATTCTTTTAAAAAAAACATACCAGAGAATAATTAAACAAATAATTAATACTTAAAAAACAAACAAACAAACAATTAGTCCTTTAAATTAAACAAATTATCCATGAATAAGACTCTTGTTAATTGCATTTAAAAATAATTAAATTAGTATTTGGGTCCATTTCCAAAGAAAATACTAACATTTTACTATTTTTAATTATTATTGTTATTATTAATAATTCATCACTAATCAATCATCCAATACGCGTTAAGAGAAGAGTGGTTCAATTCCTTTCCTTTTCACCATCGCCATCACTAGAAATCCAGAAAAAAGCCGAAACAATAGAATAGAATAAAATAACAAATTAAATCCAGAAACCACAGCGCCTTACATTTTGATTCTTTGATTGATCAATCAATCCTTTGAATTTCTCCTCAGCCGTAGCCGTTGATTTTGATCACTGCTTATGTTGTTCATCTTTGACTGTGAATCATGGAAGTTAGGCCTAATCCGACAGTCAACAACTCGCAGCAGCAGCATCACCGCCATGCGCCTGCGACTCCATCGAAGCAGCCCCTCGCCACTCCTACCACCGTAGATACCACCTCCGTTTCTCAAAGGTCCTCACTTCCTTTTCCATTTTTTCATTTCTTTGGGAAAATATTTGTTTGTTTAATTTCTAATTCAATTTACTGTTTTTGTTTTTTCTTTTCAGGTTGCAGAAGGAATTGATGTCTTTGATGGTGCGTTCTGCGTTGTGTTCTTTCACTGTACTTATTTACTGTGATTTCTTGAGTTTTGTGCAATTATTCTACTAGAAATTTCTAGGGACTTTCTTGGCGTAGTAAGAGTGGGTGTTTGCCAAAATGTAATATTCTATATTTTCATGCTGTACCTTACCTTGCTCTGCTTGCATGAAACTGATATTGGGAGGATTTGGAGAATGTTTTCCTTTCGTAATGTTTCGATGCTTAAATTGTTTTCGTTGTAAAAAGGACGGTTGTATTGATAAACATTTGAAATGTTCATATCTGTTTTATGTACAATTGCTGCAATAGTCTCATAATCTTACTGAATGGACTTGTTTGAGTTGTTTTCTTATTGAGAGCATATTGCTTGTGTAATGTATTTTGTCCCTGTGAAGATTATTTGATAGATTATTGATAGTATAAGAAATTGTTCGGAATGGATAGCGTACAAGTTGTTATTTCATCGTTGTGTGTGCATTGTGGCGGATTGCAAGCTTCTAACACTTTCTGTTTCTTCAGATGAGTGGAGAAGATCTTGGTGTGTCAGCTTTTCCTGATGGTGAGAGCATCTTCTCATGGATTGGCACAATTGTAGGTAGCAGGGGAACTATGTATGAGGGTTTGTCATACAAGATTTCACTGTGTTTTCCTCTGGATTACCCATTCAAACCACCACAAGTGAAATTTGAGACGCCGTGCTTCCATCCAAATATCGATCAGTTTGGAAACATTTGCCTCGACATTCTTCAGGTATCAATCATCTTGGTGGTAACAATTTTTTCCCAACATTGTGCATCTAGTCCATAGAAGGAGGTTGAAGAAACTATTCCTCCAATGCTTAGGACCATTACTTTGATGTTTTTAAACTCGGTACTTTGGATTCAAAATCAACTCAGCTCAATGAGAGGTTTAGCCTTGACATAAAAAAAGTCTCAAACTATTAAGTACTAGGGAATGAGCATATAGATTTTTCAGCAAGCTGAAACATTTTGGTTTGCACAAAATGGCATCGAAATTTTGTTAACCATAAAGGTTGAAATCTGGTCAAGATTGCTGAAGTATGGTACGTCATGCAAAAGGATTTCACATCATATAATCAACTTATTGAGTAGCTAGTCGTGCAGGTGTGTGTGTATGAGTTTATATGACTGAAACGCGTTACACTCTGCCCGCATTTATTTATTTATTTTTAATGACACTAATGAGGTTGTCTGAATGTCTCTGTAGGATAAGTGGTCTTCGGCTTATGATTGCAGAACAATTCTTCTGTCCATTCAAAGTCTATTGGGAGGTCAGTATACAATCCCCTGCTTATTCAAACTTTGCTTTTCCTATATTTTGTCTTTAATATTTTGTTCTTGTCATGCAGAGCCTAACCCAGACAGTCCTCTGAACAGCTATGCAGCAAAACTATTGAATAACAAGGAAGGTCAGATGAATAGCCTTCTTCATATTCATTAATTTTTGATTTATTTGTTTACTTTATTGTTGTGAACTACTTATCTTTTAGTTGTTTCTTGTTAGAAATAGATCAACGTGCATAAGTTTCTGCTTCTATGCACTTCCTGGTTAGAATATGACCGTGCCACCTATTGTGCCAAAATTACGAATTTTTTATGGGTCATTTCTCTACGAACATTAGATTTGGTCTTTCTAGTTTTTCTTGTCCCCTTATGTATTGAAACTGTAGGTTAATATGCCATCTCTTTGTTTCTTGGACCATTTTATTTCTGTGCTAGAACTTATTATACATGGTTTACTATTTTGATAAAGTAACTTGGCATGCATGTGTTTACGTTTCGTAAGACTTGAAACAGTGTTTTTTCGTTTTGGAAGATTACAGAAAGATGGTCCACAAACAGTATTATACGGGAGACGTATCTAATAACTGATGTACTGAGATTTGCTTCCGAGATGATACCTGGATGTTACACTGCTGCTCAATCAGTCCTAAGGCCTGAGCCTCGTCTGCACCATTCTTGTATACATTTGATGCGTAAAATGCTTGCATTGGCCTCCTTTTCTCCTGTTTTGCTCTCTAATAGTAATTCTTTTCCATAACATTGAATGATATTCCTTCCAATAAAGATCCACAAAAAGTTTGTACATGTTTCACTCCATTAATTGAAAGTGATTTTTGTTACTTTAAGTGACTGGATATTTTGATCGATCTATGTAACTTGTAAGTATGAGAAAAATAAATGGAGAAAAGTACAAAAATACCAACAGCGCGGGGGTGCGGAGGCGGAGCAGTGAAACAATGACACGGCGCCCGTTATCCATCTGAAGCCCTCTAACCAACTGTGGCAAACATAATCGAAGTGGAAATGGGAGCCTTCCTCAACGAAGCAGACATTTTTGAGGCATAGTACCTTGTCCCATTCCATGGTGTATGGACATTGAAGCAAACAAGTTCTTCTTTAGAGTCGACTATGTTCATCATCAAAAAGCACGGCCTCATCAATAACAAAATATTCTACCAACTCGGGAAAGTATGAGGCAGATGATATCGGCTTCTCTGAGTGCAGCATCATCACAAGGTTGCTGATCAGGTATGTGAGGATCCTCTTCAGATTCGGATTTAGGTGCTGAGGGGAGTTGGAAGAAAACCTTGAAGAGAGCACTACCGTTGCGTCTTTCAATTTAGCAGGTTACTTTTCAATTTTTTTGCAGATCAATCGTAGAACTGCCTGTGACTACGTATAAATACTGTCATCCTGACCTGACCTGAACCTGAACTTGTAACCCCCTGCAATTTAGTCCCCGTATTCAATCAAGCTCAGTCCCACAACGCGCGGCGGTATTGCTAGTATTATCTATTCGGATAGTTAATTTCCAAATTTGTTATCTTCTGATTTGGAATATCCAAAATTGTTGTTTATATTCCTTTAATTACCGCCTCCTCCTTCCTAGTCAGTATGGTTGGGCGTTTACGTATCCTCTCTTTTTGTTTATCGACTAAATTTTTCCTCAAATCTCCTCAATTTAATCTTGCATTCTCAGTATGACACCAACAGACAAGTTTCTTCTATTCTCTTGTCTTCTCTCCTTCGACTTCTATGATGTCTCTACTTTCTACTCGTTGTCTACACACCAAACTGAATATGGTGTTACTCGTCAATTTGGGGGATATTAAACTAAGACACTAATTACCACATGTTTTGTATTTGATATTTCTAGTAGTTATTAGGTAGTTACCTTATTCTAGTTATTTTTTACCTTACCTTAAATAACTTCCACTGTTGTAAACTCTATAATAGTGGTTGAATTGTATTAATGTAATTTGTGTGACTTTTATCAATTATATATTTTTTTCTATTATTAACTATCAATTTCTAGAAATTGAATGGGTAAAAGATTAGGATTTTTGTTTATTTTGAGGTTTTGAGTTTGATTAGTATTGGGTGGTAACACTGCTGAAAAAAGAGAGAAATCTATATGAAATGAAGGTAAGCTTGAATTTTCAAGTCTCTCTCTTCATCCCTTCCTTTTTT
>NBIL01137877.1:0-15296 GCA_002752925.1 Viola pubescens var. scabriuscula
ATCGGTAAGGAAGTTACACATGATATAGAACTTTTCTACAATGTGTCTAACTTTTAGCTAGAAAAATAATCATACTTTTTTTTTTAAAAATTCTTTTATTTTATGAGTAAATTTTAATTTAGGGGTATAATGGTCAAATAAATAAATGAAATCAATTCTTAATCATACCAAATAATGTGTTCATTTCAATTCAATTCAATTGAATTCTTTTAATTTTACATTGTTATACCAATCACTAGAATTCATTCGTTAATAGAATTCAAATTCTATTAATGAAATGAATTGAACTCTAGTCTGATTTGATACCAAACACCCCCTAAATGAATAAATTGACTTGTCAAATGCTGACATATGACAACTATTCGACCCAACAACATATGACAACTATTCGACCCAACAAGTTAAGTACAATTATATTCTTTTGAAAAGAATACAAAATAAGAAATTTCGGGAAATAAGTTGTGCGAGAGTTCTTATTGGTAAAGAAATTACACAGATTTTAACACTTACTACCATGTGTGTAACTTACAACATAAAAAAAACTATACACTCAAAGACATTTCTCTTCATTTTTTTATAGCTGTTGTTTTTTAATGTATTTCTTATGTTCACTACTATGTAAATTGACTTGTCAAATATTGATATATGATCACTATTCGACCCAACAACTACACTAGAATAATTTATTTTTAAGCATACAAAATAAAGAATTGGCTTAATATACTTTTTGGGCCTGCGTTTGTGAAAAAGTTCCAAATAGTACCCTCCATCATCAATATCTCAAATTACACCCTAGTGTTGTCCCATGTCTCAATTAGCACCCTCCTCCTATTTTCTCCAAATTAAATAATTTCATCATTATAATATTGAACCGTTCGAGCTCTTAAATCAATTGATTTAATGGTTCAACCGGATTAAAACGGAGTTGACCGCTGGTTCAGCAAACTAAAAAAATGCATATTGGTATGATAAAAATACGATTTTTTTTTTGAAAAACTAAAAAATATTTTAATTATTCCAGGTTGGGCTGGTTCAACCGATCCAACTGTCTAGTTTTTTCCGATTAAATTGCATTTTCTCAAAATTTTCCGGTTACTTTAAAAAAAATGTAACACTACCTCTTAATCAATTATCATTTTTCTTAGCTTGATTAAAACCTTATAAATATGTCTAGTCGTTCTTGAGCAATTCAATGTATAGTTCACACATAAAAGTTTCATTCTATAAGATCCATCAATCCCACTCAAATTTATTTATAAAGCTCATTTAAGTAACAACTCAACTCAATTTATTTTTTGGGAAATTAAGGAGTTGTAATCTCATTATTTTATTGTTATACATAAATAAGTATTAAACGTTATTTTTTAAAATTAATTTTTTTCTTTTCAAACGTCATTTTTTTTTAGATTGGAAAGAATAATTTTTAGTAAAAATAGAACCATAAATATCCGATTGAGCAAATTACGCATACCTCACGTTTGGAAGTTACGAGTCCTCCTAGCCATAAGTGAGGTGGGTAAGTTGGAGGAGAAGAAGAGATGGAAGGTTGAAAAAGACATTCAAACAACACAAGAGATGAAGTACTTCCCTAGTAAATTGCATATGGAGGATGCATGCAGGGGCCGACGATGGATGATCAACAAGTACATATATATATATATATATACACACATCACAATTGACATGTTGACAGTGATGAACCCTCTCAAGAAACTGACCATATATACCCATAACAAATAACATGAGAAGTATAGGACCACAATAACTATCTTAAATTACCTAAATTTATGTCAAAATTAAATTGCCACTTGACAGAATTGAAAGCATTACTATTATTATTGAAATAAAAAGGGAAATTCAAAGATTACAAAGCTACAAATTAAAATGTAAAAAAATAAAATAAAAAACATAATCAACCAACCAACACACAATTCACAATTCACAATTCACAATTCACAATTCCCACCCTGATAAACCCTCTCCTCTGCTTTCCTTCTCTTGCAGGACTTATTTCTAGAGTACAACTCATCACACTAATTGATTTGCTCGTAAATATGTGAAATTAATAAATAAAAATCACATCACAACAATATTCATAATCCTATATGAGCTTAATTGCATCTGAAATAAACTGAGTTGTAATTTCCTAATGAATAGGGGAGAAAGGTGGCACAGGAGGCCAATATTTCCCAAACTTGGGGTGGTGGAAGTATTTTGGAGGGAGAGGAATGGTGGGGAGAGGTGGGCATGGTTTCTTGACAAATGGAGGTAGCTGTGGAAGTGGAGGAGGGAGTGGTTTTACATACACGGGTGGTTCTGGTTTTGGCTTGTAGATTGGAACTGGAGGAGGAAGAGGTTTAGGTTTAGGCTCAGGCTTGTAGATTGGAACAGGAGGAGGAAGGGGTTTAGGTTTAGGCTTAGGCTTGTAGATTGGAACTGGAGGAGGAAGGGGTTTAGGTTTAGGCTTGGGCTTGTAAATCGGAACCGGAGGAGGAAGTGGTTTAGGTTTGGGCGCAGGCTTGTAGATTGGAACTGGAGGAGGAAGGGGTTTAGGTTTAGGCTTGTAGATCGGAACCGGAGGAGGAAGGGGTTTAGGTTTGTAGATTGGAACTGGAGGAGGAAGTGGTTTAGGCTTGTAGATTGGAGGGCATGGTGGTTTCTTATAAATTGGAATTGGAGGGAGTGGTTTCTTGTAGATTGGAGGGAATACTTTAGGAGGCAATGGAGGGTATGTATGGTATACCTTTGGAGGCAAAGGAGGGAATGTAGGGTATACCTTAGGAGGCAAGGGAGGGAAGGTAGGGTATACCTTAGGAGGGTATACCTTAGGAGGCAAGGGAGGGAATGTAGGGTATACCTTAGGAGGGAAGGTAGGGTATACCTTAGGAGGCAAGGGAGGGAATGTAGGGTATACCTTAGGAGGGAAATAAGGATGATGGCCAAAGCTTTTGAATGGAGGAAGGTTCCATTTAGGCAATGGAGGGAATTTGGAAGGTGGGTACTTGAAATGAGGCCATAAGAATGCTGAGGTGCAAGTCACAGGAGAGAATTTGAGTTTTCCTGATAACCCAAAAGTGTGTTTCTCATTGGTTTTTGATTTGAAGATGATTTTTGAGGATTCTAGGCCATTATGGGCAGGGCAAGGTGCTGCTGATGCGCTATGAAGTTGTGCATAGCATTCTTCTTTGAGTTTCCCATCTTCTTTTGCTATGTCATTGGGAAGAGCCACTTTGAAGTTTCCATCTTTATCAAGCTCACTTTCGCCTCTTCTTTTGAATTCTCCATTTTCTAGCTTGCAGTCAATTGTCACACGAAGTCCTGCATAATAATGCAAAATATGGTTACGCGCGATTAGTCTCCCGCTAGCAGGGTAGCAGAGAAGATGCTCCGAAAGATCGAAAAAATGTAAGACAAACAATAATAACATGTGAAGTCATGCTTCAGCGCGTGTACACACATATATATGTTACAACTTATAACTCATTGAGTTGGTCGAGTGGTGAGTGGGTTAAATTAGGGACTTATACCTGAAAAAGCCTGGCTGGTCTTAATGTTGCTTTGATCACAGTCTGCACATTCCCCTGCACCAACTACCTCAACTTCTGTCTTGTCACTGCCATGACAGAAAGTTGCAGCAAACAACAAGGATAAGTAGAAGCAGAGAACTGCTCCTCGAGAAAAGGGGAGAATCCCCATTGAATAAGGAAATCAAGAAAACCACTTCTTGTAAGAAGCTTGAAAGCTTCTAAATGATGATGGTGATGATGATGAGGGAAGGGATAAGGATGGAGGTGGATTATATAACGGTGTTAAGGGCAACAAGATTTTGCAAAAGGGTCACACCGACACTAAAATTAAGGGCCTCACATGAGTTTAGGGACCCCTACAGGAGGTGGGATGACCTTATTTTTTTCTGCTTTGAAAGAGATGGTAACATGCATATAATTAACACAAAAACCAGCTTTAATATTTATTTTCTTTTATTAGTTTTTCATTGAATGAGCTCTCAACGGTACACATTACAGCTAAATTGTTCAGCTGTGCCTCTCTTTTGCGGTCTGTTTAAAACCTACTTAACCACCTCTCATAAATACAATCATCTGCTTTTTAACAATACAGTTATGGTGACTTTAATTCCACAACAATGCACACACATGCATTGGTTTTTGGCCAGGAAAATATGATCAATTAAGCTATGCTAAAGTTGCTTCTTTTGGTTGATTAAATCTGCGCCAGGTGGTACCAGCCGATAGAAATGCATATGTACGAATAGTAAACCAATACTTCATGTCTCGGGTTCGAGTTGAAGAAATAATATAAACTACAATGATAGAATCATTCAGTGAGAGAGACTGACAATGCTCGAAAAAAGATAATCTCAGAAAAATATTAGTGGTATATGATTTTTGTAGGTGTCATGTGAATCAACTGCACTATGGGTAAAGTTTCTAATGAGGACCTTTCTTTTGCTTCCTCCATATCATGTAATCATCAAGTAAAGTTGCTGTCCCCACATTATTAACTTGCTGCATTTAACTGTATTAACCATCTCTTCTGATCTTCTTCTTTGAAATGATTGTAGGGTCGTTTTCTGAATTTTACCAGAGTTAGAAAACAAAAGAGGTAAGAGGCAATTTAATAGGCTGCTATATATAATATAGTATATACTTCTTATCAAATTAACTCCAATGAAAGGAATTCATGGCTGTTTTACATATTCTACTAGGATTGTTCACCGTAAAGTTTTGCCTTCCTTCATAATCCTACCTTGTTTGATTTCGGAGTAGTCGGCCCTCCCTTCTGGATTTGCAGCTAGCTCTTCTGATCCCTTTGCTTTGGAACAAATTAACCATCATTCACTAGGTTAATACTAACATTTTGATTTTTAATCCACCGGTATGAATCAGAATTTGTGGTTGTAACTAATTAGTAAGAAACTGAATTCTGATAATAATAATAATAAGCATTTTGATTTTTTATCCACATGGCATTAACCTATTTTACTTTTAAGTGTGAATAAAGTTAGCTTGTACACCCCAAAACTCTTAGTTTTCACTTGCCATTTTCCAAGCGAAAAGAGAGGAGGGACGCACAATCGTGCCTATAGTGTTAAATAATGGTAACAACCAACGTAACAAAAGTTGGTAACGGTCGCGGTATAGCGATATATAACGGTATAATATAAGAGTCGCAGTCATCGTTTGTAAATTTATAAAATTTTACTCTAATTGTATTGTTTTAACCTTTTTTTAAAATAAACAAATATTCTAATACTTTTTATAAATAAATATTATGACATGCATTTTACATGCGAGAATTAGAATAAAATTAAGATACTTAAATGTCAATTAATTATACAACTTTCCTATGAAGGTCGTTGAGCTATTTTCAGAATCTAATAAAAAAATAAAATCATGTCAGGAGACGCATCCATCTTGTTTAAATAAATAACTTGACGACGAAAAGGCAGAGAAAATATCTGAAAATGTTGGAAATGAAAATTTATGTTCATGTCAAATAACGAGAATAGCAATATTGGGTGTTATATTGCATAATGGCCATTGCGACCTATATATGTCACGGAAGAAACGTAACGACCTATATTTAATAAATTAATACCATGGTCGTGCCATTCCTACTCTAATTAGCTGGGCAATTATTGAACCACAAATTTTATTGCTAGAGGAGCTAGCTAGATAGTATTTATTAGTGATAGGCTAATTATTCTTAAAAAAAATAAAAATGTGATAGGCTAATCAAGTGAGAGAGAAAAAATAAAGTTGATGACAGATTAGCAAGCAAGAAGAAAGCAACAGCTGTCACATAAAGGAAATCACAAAACTAGCTTGCCATAATTGGAATAAGAAATCAAATCTAATTTAAAGACAAAAGTATGAATTAGCGAGAATAATGAAGAAAAAAAATGAAGTTTTAATGTTTAATTTATTGGGAGGTGTCGACAATTATCTCCCTTTGATGGAGGCATTTCATTAGGTTGATGACTTGACGGTATGGGCATTGACAAATTTGTGACTATATAATCTGGTCCTCTCTACTACACTACCGTCAGCCTTCATCCAATCATCTTCTATCAAAAGCTATAAATGAGAAGGCAAAATTGCGTTGTAATTAGGTAAACCGACTCACTATTAGTAGCATCTCGCTCATGTCAATTCTCTCCTTTAATAGCCTACCAAATAATTATAATGCAAACACAACTACACAAGGACAAGCTTAAGTGGGTCTTGGATCTCAAACTAATTTGGTACCGGCTACATAAATTGGCGGTTTACACCAAGATTGTACCATACATCATCAATTAGGTGCGCGTCTACATAACTAGCCATCCATTTTTTTGAGTCTTCTAGCTGATAAATCAAAGGCTCGCTATTTCGCTAATACTAGTCAAACATACCCGCGCCGTGTTGTCTACTTATCTCATTGCCTCTATTCTCTTAATGCTCAACTATGAGGCTCCACCCTCAACTTAGCAGGATGACAACTGACTTTCATCGAGGGCAATCTAACCCGTCATTGCTTCATCACAATTTCAATTCGTTATGAGAACGAGGTTTCCTCTAGTTCATACACAGACTACCTTGGATATGCTTGAGCAAACACACTCATACGATTAGAAGTGAGCACGAAGCAAAAAGCTGTTACAATAACGCTCCAATCTACCTTAGGAAAAACTAAATGCTCGATCACCTGTGTAATAATAGAAGGAACTCACTCATACAATGACAATCTGGTCAACTGCACATGAAATGGTGGAGAGTTTCACACCATCAGTAACGGCCATCGTGAAATGGGTCATGGGTCATGGGTCGAATCCTAGTAAAACCAGGAAGGAGCGTAGACACCATTATCTCCTAGGAAATTGCCAAGCCAAAAGGTATTATCTCCTAGGAAATTGCCAAGCCAAAAGGTAAAAGATAAACACGAACAGAAATGAGCATGTGACATGAAAATTCTCTAGGTTCAAGAAAATTGTCATTCCTACCTCAACTCAAAGTTAGTTTTCTTCAAAGGGGGGCTCAACTCAACTTTCAAAATTCTCAAGGTAAAAAGAAATATAATTTCTATCACATGCTACAACAGTAAGACAAGCTTTTTACTGGACAAAATCTCAACTGGTCCAACTACGAGTTCTCCTGGGATGTCCAAATGCCTAGCGTGAGTTACCATAGTCTGTGCTTTACTACAGTGCCTTATGCAGCTGAATGGGGTGCGAACCCATCTCTCTACTTCTTCTTCTTTGATTTGGAAGAAAGAGATCCCTGAGTGTATGCAGTTCCCTGAAATAATAATAATAATAAAAAAGTAGATTCTGTAAGTGGCACTTTTACAGGATGGCATGGTTTCACAAAAACACTTGAGCAAAGCATCCATCAACAAAAATCTAGATAAGATGCATTCATCCACACAAAAAAGGGAGTGCAGAAGTAGAAATGCGATTGACAATGAGTGAAGGATTTTTTTTTTGCATTCGAGTTAAACATAAGCCCACACACCTGAAGCCATTCATCCATTGAGGCATCTCTTGTCCCAGTTCCAACTTCAACCTTCGAGGCCCTCTTTGATTTCTGATCAAACAAATATAGCAAGTTAGATGAATTAGGAGAAAACAAATGCCGTAGGTCAAACATCATTTCACTTAAGATTAATGTCCATCACAAGTGCGGATGCAATACTAGCTTAAAATTGTTAATGTGTGTCGATGCCCATATTATTAGAAACACTTTGGCACCCAAGCTATATGCAGGTTTAGATTAGTAGTCAACTCAACAGACTAAGACAACCCAGTAATGAAAATCAAAACATAGTAGCAAGTCAAGTCAGTACCTTAGAAAGGTTCTGAATTTGACCATGAATCCATAAGCCAAGGAGGAAGAGAAGACCAATTCCTAGAGTAACAAGGAATACAGACTCAATGCTAAGGAATCCACCGGCCTCAGCAACTTCAATGGTAGAATTGTAAAATGTGCTCTGGTACGGATGTTGATCTACTTCATATATAATGGTTCCCACAAGATCAAAGGTCCCAGGCTGCACAAAAAGAATTAAACAAAGGAGGTCACATTCCATCTTTCCAAAGATGTGAGATCACTACATTTGTAGGTAAAACCACAAGTAATCATTTGCGAAGTTGGAAGTTGGATGCATAAGGTCTCGAAGTAGCTAACGCACCTGCATGTACTTGCTGACAGCAAATATGTAAGGAAAAGTGGCCTGAGCCGAGGCTGGAACAGTAGCGTTGTTGAAGGTCTGCGAGTAAAACACACAAACAATATATTACTAGCTTTTATAAATAGTCCTTCAAAGAAATAAAAGATGCGAAGCAGAAAACAATGAATTTCAAAACCACACTGACTGGTTGATTCAACCTGAATAAATAGTACCCAACTGGGTCACCATTTGGCTGGTACTATAGCACACAACTTGATCACCAAAGAAGTTTGACTGCAAACTGATTGGCTGATCTATACTGGCCTTTCACTATTGTATCAGCCATCCATTTCTGTTAAAAAATGTTTCTACATCTTAAAAATATTTTATATTCCAGACACTTATTGGCCATGGCACTTCATATTCTGAAATTGTATGAACTTTATATTTTTGGCAGATAAGCCCCTAAAAACCTAAAAAAAGGTTCTGAACATAAGCAACTGTGCTCCTCATTGTTCTCCAGTTTAACTACAATGCAGGTACAGCAACTAGTTTTTTTTTCCTATACCAACCGGCATGAAGCAGGTTCTGAGTAAGAGCACCAAAAAACAGGGATAACCTCCATCAGTAGTAATATTACAAGAAGTAATCTAGCAACTAGTGTGGAGATTATCATGTATTCATAATGCAAGAGGGGCTGCAAGAACATGCACTTCAAACTTACCACTGTGGTGAGATTCTGGACCAAGAGTCGATGATCAAAAGGAAGATGAACACTGGCCTTAATAGCGATAACATTGATGCTTGACTCCCCTGCATTTTCACCCACAGAACAAATTAAGCTAAACCTATGCAAGATTCAACTTAATATGCACAAAGTGACACAAGAAGAAAAGAAAACAGAACACATTTTCTATTACACCAGAGGGAATGGAAAGAGAACAAATAGTGTCCAGAAGAACAAATAAACCCAAGGAATCAAACAGTGTTACTCTTCCATTGCAGATAAGTAAAAAACAGATAGAATTACCATCATTTTTCATTCCAACAAGTAATTCAGCCTCTTCCCCAGCTGTAAGCACTGCCCAGAACAAGATAACAGATTAAGCAATGATGTGAACATCCATCTCTCAGGAACACTATTTAGAAAACATCAACATGATATCTCAAAGTGCTTATAGAGTAGGTTCTCACGTCGTGCGCCATTTTTGGGAAATACACACACTGTTTCAACTCCTTGAGCTGGACTGAAACTGCCATCACCAATGTCCTGGGAATATTCATCACCAACAATCCCAAGGTCAGCAGCTTCTTCACTCTCAGCCACTACTTCTTCAGATTGACACCTAGCCACTATTGAAAAAAAAAGTTCACTCTGATTAATTAAGTTCATAACGGGCACAAAACTCATGGGAAAAATGAAGCAGCAAACAAACATCTAAATCTAAAAAAAGAAAGCAACTCAATCAGGTATTAACTTCCAAAATGAAACACATCACAATTCAACCTACTTCGATCAGCACGTAGAAAACAAGTCTAAGCTTCGGCTCAAAAGCAATTAAAGCAACAACAACAAGCTAATCCAGGAAACCACTATTCAAAGCTAAAACGACAACGCACACTCCAAATTCAAAGCAACAACACTTGAAGAATACGAAATCAGCCGAATCAGAGTTTCAAGTCAACGGATCAACCCGATCGCAATGCATACATAGAATCATTATAAGCAGTGCATGATCATACGAAAGATAGTAAGAAATGACAGACGGAAAGTAACGGATCTAGATCTATAAATGAGAAGATGGAAACCTTGGAGGAGAGGAGAGGCAAGGAGGAGGAGAGCGAGGAACAAAACCCTAAGATTCATCATCGTCGCCGCGTGTGGTGGCTGCGGAAGGTTATGGTGTGTATGGTCTGTTTTGTTATTGCAGGTGATTGAAATTAGAAGCTACCACGAAAACTATACAATGTGGATCAAAGATTTATTAGATGATTAAAAAATAAAAATAAAAATGAAAAAACGGTATTTATTTCGTCATTTTGTGCTTGGAAAAGGAGCCTGGCTAGTCAGTTGCAACCGTGACGTCGAAACGGTGCCGTCCTTCCTCATGGAGTTTAGTTTCAGATCTTTTGAAATAAATAAATAAAATAAATAAATTGTTAAAATAGCAATATCTAAAATAGGGAAATTATAGAATATAGTTTACAAAATATTTCATTTTAATCCCAAAAGTTTAAAAATGTGCAATATATAATACACTATAATTTTCTAAAAGTAATTTTAACATTTATAATAGTTAAAAAATCAAACAAAACAAATATTGAGGACCTAAGAAAATAAAAGTAATTAGTTTAAATTTTATTAAATGTTTTTTTATAAGTATTTATAAATATTTCTCAATTATTTGTTTTTTTTTTTCAAGTTTCCCTCAAATTTGCATTTTTTTTTATAAATTAACTATAAAAAATATTAAAATTGCTATTTTCAAGTAATTATATGGTTTATTATGCAAATTTTTTATCCTATAAGAGTAAAGTGAAATATTTTATAAATTATAGTACTCCCTCGGGGTTAAATAAACGTCATTTTAGAATTTACTTTTACTGTTTCAGCACATGACTTAAAGCGGCCGAAACAGTCACTATTTAAGATAATTTTGCCCCTAATTTTTTCTCGGAAGTACGTTAAGAATTAACGTACGTTAGAAAAAAAGTACGGAATTCTTTGACCCAGTCATCCGGACTCCTTAATATGCGTTCCCTACTGAATATTGAGATGCGAAAAAGACATTTATTTAACCCCGGAGAGAGTATTATTTTTAGTTTACACTTTAACCTAAAAAAAATAAGCACTTTACCCTAAAAAAAATAAGCATGTGAGAAACAAGGTCAAGGTTTGCTGTGTAAATTTCAGCTATGTCAGTCATACATTTACACCTCTATGATTTTAGGACCACCTTATTTATTATACTTGTATGATTTCTCCACTCACATCCAAACAAACAAACAAAAAATAAAAATCATTCCATCAGTTCCTGTAATGCAAAAATATCAAGTACTGAAAAGATTTAAGAAAAAGTTATTACAACAAAAGCACAGCTTCTGAAAGATTAATGCAATAACACTGTTCTTAATTTTTTTGAAGTTTGAAGCACATAATCACTCACCAAAATTCTGCTATAAACGTCACCTGCGAGAGTTCTAGCTGAATTCATTCAGCTGAGAGTATGGAATCAGTTCGAATAAAATTAAGACGACAAAGAACTACATGATTCTCCATAGACGGTCCACTGCTTTCCACATTGACAATAGCGGAAGAAGAGTTGAAAGAAAACAGCTCGAGACAACTTTCATTCCACTTGAGAAGCAAAATAATGAAATGGCAGACAGAAAGAATGAAACATTGCAAGAAGTTTAATCCCCGTGAATGGTGTAGCGCTCCCACTTCCTCGTTGGGTCATAGATCTTGCAGATGAAAAAAATAAGGGAAATTAATAATATGATATATGAAGATAATGCCTGCAATCCTGTGTGTGTGTGCGCACGCCCGTAACAGAGAAGAACAGAGAGAGTATATACCTCCCATCTTGAAGCAGGGAAGATGTGTTTGTTCTTTTCGTACCAGTGCCTCTCAACAACTTTACCAGCATGGGACTGTTCAAAGGATGGACAGCAATTTAACTTTTTGCTGGACCTAAACAATAAAGACACATACAATATACCTCCATATTTATATTTGTTCCCAAAAGAATGTACCTCATCCTTCTCTATAGTTGCATCAGCAATGGTTCGCACATCCTCATGCACGTCAAAGTGGAAAAGCTGAGTCATGAAAACAAACAAAGAATCATCTCTATGAAATAAACCTTAAAGCAACAAAGTAAATCAGCAAAATGCAGAAGAGGAGAAGGAAGAGAAAACAAAACGAGAGATCTAAGAAACTAAGCATTACCGGTCCACTTTTGCCTCTAGCCTTGTTAACAATAAGCTCGTAGAAGCTGTGTTGCTGAAGTTCCACAACCACAAACGAATTAGCATTCGTGTCAAGATGGCAAGTACAAAATTGAAAGCTAATTTTTCAAAGTATCTCACATGGGGAATGATAAGATCTTCTTTGACATATAGCAAATTCTCCACAGAAGTTGTTCTGATTTCTCTAAACTCAGGTGCAAGTTGCTGCTGAACTGCCCGGAGAAACTCCCCTATCCTATCTCCTTTGCGTACCTAGATGAAAACAGAAAAGACCATGAAGTAAATAAGTAAATGTTATAAAATGCCGGGGAAAAAACCAATAACATATACAGTATGTAGTTTTTTTCCTCCTCTTTTTTTTTTGTTTTTTTTGTTTTGAAAAAACACTTGCCTGGATCACTCTTCTATGGCCTGTACCATCCCAGTAGCTGTAAGTGATTTCAAGGGGTTCATCTGAAACATCACCGAAAGTTTAATGTTAAGAACAAATCATTTTGCACCCATCAAATATAAAAATACAGGAAAGGTCCACAATGCACAGTTACTTTGAATCTGTTCTTGCTCCCGCTGCCACTGTTTACGCAGGCGTTCGCGCTCAGCTTGCTCCTCTGCCTCCCGCTCACTGAAATAGAACCCTCAGCACCCCTAAGCTCATTAGTTAGTCGCAAATCCATGCAAAACTGTATATGTGGAGAGGGGCATAGAGAGAGAGAGAATGAGAGGTGTCGCACCTATCTGGCAAAAAACTCGTTTCCACACTGGGATCTTTGCCAAGTTTTCCACGTGCTAATTTCTTTGAGTCTAACTTCTCAGCTGATCAGACAAGCACAAGATAAGTGACAGGAAACGGTAAGGTAATGCAATTCTGTATCACATGCTATCAACATAAAATGAAAAGGAAACTAGCACAATTGTAAAGTCATGCAGTTCTGTATCATATGCTATCAGCAAAAAACGAAAGCAAACTACGCACATAACAAGACAAAAATTTGCACAGTGAAAGGTATCTGTAATAAACAAGACAATAAAAGACTACCACATGCAGAGAGAGTGTAGTGACCAGTTTCTACTTGCTAAATCTTTTTATTCATCTTCTTTCTAGTGCCTGCGACTAGTAAGAGGATGCAAATCTTTAAAGTAACAGCGATAAATCTACAGTCATAAACAGGGAAAATTGTTGGATAATCCCAGTGTGCAGTCACACTTCACACCTTACTCCCATAGGTGGTAGGATCTACAACTAATACCTCATAAGGACCCCACTAGTGATGAATCCTACCACTTATAAGTAGGGTGTAAAGTGTGACATGGCACACCGGGAATACCGAATAATTACTCCATAAACAGTAGCATCCCTGAATGAAGTAGACTTGCTAGTAAGCCTTCATTGCCTTTATTGCCTTTGAATGCAATAACCTAAAATTGCACTACAGATGGAGGACGCACTCAACATAAAATCAAAATTTCAGACAAGGGAGATTCTAAGCAGCATAACTCTTTTACCGTGTACAGTTTAGGCACAACTTTGATAAACATGCCAGATATCTAAAACAAAGCTAAGTTTTATGACAGCCATTCGACACATAAAGTTGCGCAATTTGAAACACTGTAACAGGCTCATTCGAAATCAATAAGAGTTAAATAGTTATGCACGTCAAGACCTTCAACTTGTGTTAGAGATGGACTTACTGTTTTCCCCATCCTCTTCTTCACTTCCGTTCTCAATATCATCGTTAAAGGACAACCGAGAGTTCCCCTTAACCTTCCTCTTTTTACGTTTTTGTAATAGCAGCTCTTCTTCCCTGTAATACACAGCCAAAATGGATATTAACTAACCCTCAAACTCAAAATAAATAAATAACATGAAACCAGTATTGCACTCACTCTTGACGTAGCTTCTCAAGCTTCTCCTTCTCTTCTTCTTCATATTTATTTTGAATAGTAACCCTCTAAAACAAGCCAAAACAAAAAGAGAAAATGTTCAAACTAAGAACTTACTATCCAATCATAACTTGAACAAAAACCAAAGTTGCAAAATGAAAACTCAATAAACTTGCTTACCTTCTCAACATACTGTTCTCTTGTTACCAAACCCACAGTTTCCTTCTTAAACGCAGTCTCAAGTATCTAAAATCCCAACAACATTAAAGCAAGCAATCAGGTTTATATTCTATAAATGGCTCCAAGTCTGAAAACCCTAGCTAGTAAGAAAGTAAAAACAAAAATCGTGAGCAATCCTAGAAATGAACATGAATTTGTCATGAACACACCTCAGAGGTACTTGATCCAAACTGAAGGAGGCCAGATTGGCCCTTTTCAGTGGCAGACTTGCTCTTAAGCTCTTGGATTTTGCGCCGCTCGGCTTCACGCTGCTTCTCAAGACGCCGTATCCTCACAGCATCTTGGGCTGTGCCCACATACCCATCTCCCATACCCGACATATTCGACTTCTGTCTTCAGACCAAACTTAAATTGCACTGCATATTGAGGACCAATTAACGTAAGAACAACTTGACAAACTATCAAGTTCTAAAGTGAATACCAACTTCCACAACCGAAGCACAGTGATCCAAATTAGGCTCAACATAATAAACAAACCACATGTTGAGCAAGAAAAACACAGACATGTCATTTTAATGCATATAATCTCAAGTTCATGCAAATTTTACTCTTTTTTCATGAATAAATTCAAGCAAAATTAACTCAAGGCAATAGTCTTACGACTTCAATAGAATCAAACCCTTAGCAACCCAAAGGAAAAATAGGAGAAAGAACTCACCTTTTGCTTTTAAGGGCAAATAGGAATTTCAGGATTTTCTTCTTCTGCTTCTATTTCTATTCCTCTCCTCTCCCCTCTTCTTCCTCAATGCTTTTCTTAGGATTTCGGGCGTAAGCGTCATATAGAGAAGTTGAGAAACGACGCCGAAGTGTCAAATTGAAACGACGTTGTTACGTCTCTCTGAAAACAACCTACTGATCAAAATACATTTTGGCACCCAACTTCTAAGAGGTTAGACACTTTGACACTCTGCTTTGAATATCGGTTGAATTAGCATCTAATTTTTTTACCATTAGACACTTTGACACCAAATTTTAGTTAATTTTTTCTTTATTTTTTATTTTTTTCTCATTAAAAATTTATTTAAATAAAAAAA
>NBIL01137910.1:0-14724 GCA_002752925.1 Viola pubescens var. scabriuscula
AGGAGAGGGTGCCTTTTGTGTTCTTGTGTTTGACGTTTGATTTGATTTCCAATGAGTCGGGCAGGATTGTCATTACTGATTGTGTGTAATATGCTGAGGTGTGTGATGAACACTACGCCCGATGATTTGTTGGCTTTTGTGTATTTTCTGGCATGTAAGATTGCGCCTGCCCATGAAGAAGTGGAGTTGGGGATTGGAGAAGCTATGATTATCTAGGCACTTTCAGTGGCTTGTGGGCGGACTGAGAAGATGGTTAAAAAACAGTACGAGGTGATTCATTCTTCTTTGTGTGGTTGATTCCATTGCATTTCTGAAAACCTTGGTCTATTGTGCTTTGTGTTTTAGATGTTGTTCTTATTCCGCCTAATATTGTGTCTTTTGCATGAATTATTCCCATTGGCAGGAAAAGGGAGACTTAGGCCTGGTTGCCAAAGAAAGCCGCTCCTCTCAATCCATGATGTGCAAACCGGAAGCATTAACTGTTGCTAAAGTTTTCAACACTTTCCGGCTGATTGCTAAGGTACTTTCTGCCTCTACTTTTAGTTTTGTGGTTATAGGTTATTCCTACCTACATTGTTCTTCCAGCACCATTGTTCGCTTCTCCTATGTCAAACGTTTGCTCAGCCATCCTTTAAAGGCTCCTCTATATGATACAATCAATCACTTTATGCGCTTGGTTTATGGCTCATGCAGTTCTCTTTGATGGAATACATCCTCTCTCTCTTTATAGAGACACATTTATAAGAAATATCTTCTCTTTCTATATATATACATAGGCACTATATAAGAAACATCCTTTTATTTGATTGAGAGTCATCCTCCACAGTTAGCTAAAATAACACAAAGGATAGAGGGGAAATCATTTAATTTCCTTTGTATCCTTATGCTGTATGACATTGGATGATCTTGTCTTATAGGCCACATGCCACTTTAGCGAAATTTCCCGTTGCTAACCATAAAGACAAGATACCAAGGCATTGGGAACAATGAAGCATTGATGAAGACTTTGTGCTTGGGATGGGATGCTAAGTCAATGAATATTTCTAATGCATTTTCCTTTTTCCTTGACCAAAATGTGGACAGGAATCTGGGAAGGATAGTCAAGACAGGAAAAAAAACCATATCAAGAAACTTCTTGTAGCAGCAACCGACTGTGAGCCACAGTACCTAATTCGTCTGCTTCAGGTTGTAATTTGAGCATTTAAATACTGTATATTGTTTGTTCCTCTCTCTTAGTTAGACCTTTGGATTTATTTTGCAGTCAAAGTTGCGAATTAGATTTTCAGAAAAGACTCTTTTGGCTGCCCTTGGACAAGCTGCTGCATATAGTGAAAAGCATTCTGCACAGACCTCGAATGCTGAATCTCCTTCAGCTTTGGATGAGGTGAGTTTATATACTGTAGGGCACCATGAGAAAATGGAGGCGTTCTTTACTTCTACATCTTTATATTTTCTTGCTTATTAGATTGATCAAAGCCAGTTGTTCAAGAACGGCATCATGTTGAAGGCTTCATTAGTGGATCCTAAAACTTTCTTGCCAAATATTTTTATATTTCCAGTTGTTTGTATAACTTTTTCCCAGTTAGTTTTGGTTAGTGTGTCTTTCTTTTTCTTTGAGGGAAAATTCTATCAATTGTGGTAGGGTCTGGAAGCTTGCAACTATTTTCCTGGCTTATAATACTTCCTCCTACTTTTAACTGTCTTGCCTGGGTCTAGTAATACTGGTAACTGAATGTCCTTTAAGGTAACAGTTATGAAGTATGTTATTGGGTATTAGGCATGGACATAGGATCTCTTCTTAGTCCTTGGAGTTTTGAGTATTTGTCGGTGAATCATTTGTTGGGGCACAGTGAGTGCAAGGGATTGCAAGTGTCTATGGAACTGTATTGAGTTTGCAGTGAATTTGGTCTTCTAATGGAGAGCAACGATTGAATTTTTAAAGAACCCACAATAAATGCAGGATCAAGTGGTTTCATTTTCCTCATGGTTTTCTGCTTTTAAAGTTCTGTTTGCTGATATTCCGAGGGATAGGTGAGCCGTTTTTCAACATGCATGTTTTTTACCGGTGATGAGTTCTTCACCTCCTCTATAAAATGTTTCTTAGTAAAATTCTTGTTCTGTCGCCTTGCATTCCTTAGTATTTTGGGCATAATGACTAAAAATGTCTTGTTTTTAAAAATAAAATCCTATTCACTGTGTCAGTTGTGACATCCAGGCAGTTCTTGTATAATTATTTGAGTCAGTTTAAAAGGAAATGCAATCACTTGTTGAAAGTTCTTCAATCTACATCATGTTAATGTTTTTAATTCGAGTAACACTAACACTTCTATGGTGCAGTGTCATGTGATTGGTGATATTTGATTAAATTAATATCTACCACATGGATGAGGGAGTGTCATGTATACATTTATGTGAAAACGTTGGAAAAAGTGTATTGTCACTACGCCTTAATATGTATTATTTTTTAATTTGGTATCACGGATTTGTGTTTGTATCAGGCTGCAAAGATCGTTAAACAAGTGTACTCTGTGCTTCCTGTCTATGATAGGATAGTGTCTGCTCTTCTTAGTGATGGTTTGTGGAATCTTCCAAACACATGCCACTTTACACTAGGTGTTCCAGTTGGACCCATGCTAGCAAAAGCAACCAAATCAGTCTCGGAGATAGTGAGTAAATTCCAGGATATGGAATACACTTGTGAATACAAGTATGACGGAGAACGTGCCCAGGTAATGCTATCTTGTTAAACTGCTTATAGTTTCTTACTTTGATCCTAGTATTTTATTTATGAATGGGTTGATGGAATAGGATGGAATTGAAATGGAAAGGAGAGGAAAATATTTTTAAAAATTTTCCCTTGGGCCCACAAAAAAATTCCTCCCATAAGTGGGAGGAAAGGGAAGGAAAATGAAAAAAACTTCACAATTAATTATGTACTTGACTTTTGTATTCACTTAGCCTTCCCTTTCCCTTAAATTTAAAATTGTTGTCATACATGAAAAACAATATACAATTTTCCTTTCCTTTCCCTAGCTAATTTTCCCTTCCATTCCTTTGTCTAGTTTGATTGCCATACTAAGTGTAAAACATGACTTCACTTGCCTGAGGCAGATACATTACGCGGAGGATGGTTCAGTGGAGATTTATAGTCGAAATGCTGAGAGAACTACTATAAAGTATCACGACGTTGTTGACGCAATTTCTAGGTTTGCTTCATTTATTATCAGACATGGTTTCTTCCATGATGTGTAATAATTTATTTCGTTCGATATCGATGGACTTCACTATCCCTTTCTCACGTCTTCATCCTTCTCCATCTTTTTATCTCCCTGTTTACTACAATGTGTAAATTTCATTTTACTCTTATTTTACTTCTTTTTTTCTATTCCCGTGAATAGTGCTCTGGACTCTGCTCTTTTTACGTATATACATTTATTTATAACAATGTTGAGTAAATAATTTAAAGTTAACAGGGTGCGTGCATACATTGTTGCTCTGGTCTTTTATCAGTTAAACTAAGGGATTTCTTCATTCCATTTGAGTCAGAATTTGGATTATTGGTAAGTGAATATGTTTTTCTTGGTTGCCAATGCTTTCTCAATGTGCAGATTAAAGAAGTCCTCTATAACATCATTTGTTCTGGACTGTGAAATTGTTGCTTATGATCGAGAGAAAGGGAAAATTCTACCTTTTCAGGTAATTACTTTGTGATATTTTAATTCTAGCATTTTCAAGTAATGATTGATATTTAGTTGGTCTTGTCCGTTCTTTCTTCACTTTGTGGTGGTCAGATTTACATTACCAATCCAAGTTGTTGGAATTCAGGCAATTTAGAGTTTAAATGGACCATAATTTGATAGGCATGCTTGTTTCAGGTTCTAAGCACTCGGGCCCGCAAAAATGTAGACAAAAATGACATCAAGGTTCCTGTTTGCATATATGCCTTTGATTTGTTGTATATTAATGGCCAGTCAATCATTCAGGAACAATTAAAAGCTCGGAGAGAGGTACGTCCTTCTGATTCTTGCTCAGTTTCTTTATAGCAGTCTTTGCAGTGTTTCCACTTTTTTGTAGTAGAACTGGTGGAACAGAAGGATTTGTAAAGCAATGGTATAATCACAATGTGTGCATCATTGAGAGATGTTAATAGAATGCTATCACATGAACTCTGATGAGTATTCATGTACAGTTAAATACATCTGAAAACATGTGCCAAGGATGGATTCTCATGCTCATTTGAACTGGTCACCTGGCTAGTCTGGTTAGTCATTTCCCGATGGTCAAAATTTGGTCAAACTCAATCAAGCTGTCAAACGGTGGGATCAGAGAGCATTTCATTTTTTTTTGGTTGAAAAAATGAAGATAAAAATTAACCTATTACCAGCATCGTACCTAGACTTAATATTGTTTTATAAAAGCAAGTGTTCCTTTATAATACTGGTTAATTCTTTGATCATTATTGGCCCCTGCACCATAATTTGTTGGCATGGTTTTTTCTATATGGAGTGAGTGGTTCCCATAATTAGTCTCCAAAGGATGGGTGAGAAGCATCAGGGGCTCAGATCAGCTTATAAAAAATAAAATAAAATGAGTTGAGTATCCATGTGCACTTTTGTTCTGTTGGATCTTAAACGTCATCTGAAATATTTCACGGATGCTGAAAGATGTACCTCAGACACATACATTGACATTCTGCTTGGTTCTCAAACACTTAGATATATATCCTGATGGGAGTGTGCTTTGTTCTGTGCAGCGGCTTTATAGTGCATTTGTCGAAGAACCTGGATTTTTTCAGTTTGCAACAGCTACAACATCAAATGATGTTGAGGAGATACAAAAGTTCCTTGATGCCGCTGTTGATGCAAGGTCATTGTCTCATTTTTACACTTTTCTCTAGTGACTGGCAAAACAAAAAGTTATACTTAGTTGTTGCATTTACACTTTGTCGGGTAATCCGTTCTTCATCCAGTATGAATAATGAAGTCTGGTATGGTCCTGTGTACTGCGTGAGTTTCTCCACCTTCCAGCTTATGGTTTTGAGCCTGAGCAGCTCTTACTCATCTCTGCAACCACAGAGGTTAAATTGAAAGAAACTTCTTAACTCATGCATGTGCATGAGGTAATCGTTGTGTGGCATCTCATCTCTGTTTAATCATGCTAAGTAAACCATAATGGGCAACCTTTTGGTGTATCATGGACACAACAACATGGTCTGTTTTTTTTGCGTCTGCTTGTTGAAGGTTAAAGGTCTTTTGTTGAAACATCATTACTTTCTTATGCTTAATTTTTTCAACATAAAGAAGGTATTATAAGGGAATAGAGATTTGATATAAGATGGGCCTTAAGTTTGAGAACCTGCCAGCTTCACTATTGCTAAGGAAACTGCTGTGTTCCCTGGCACGAACTCCCTTGTTTAGTTTCTGGCTCAATAGCTTCAAGCAATTCTTGAAGCACCCTACTAAAGTAGATTGAATGATGATTGGTGGCTTGATTACATCTTTGTTTCTCATTGTGTTTCCACTATCTTTTCCTGATAAAATAATTTCTTGTATATGCCTACATTATTAGTGTTGGTACATGTTATTCTCTTCTACATCTTCTTCTTAAATTAGGATTTTCACTAAAAAATTTGTTAAAAATTCCATGATCAAGGTTAGAAGCATAAATCCTCAAACAAAAAGATAAATCTTTGATCTGAGTTTTCTTGCACTCTGTTTTGAATTATTGATCGTTATCTAGAGAGTAAGTGCTTGTGTTTTTCCTCCTTTTTTTGAAATGTTTACCTTTCAAAGTTCAATCAAGCAGACTTTGGTTCTCATATTATTTGCAGCTGTGAGGGTTTGATCATCAAAACATTGAGTAGTGATGCCACATATGAGCCTTCAATGCGATCAAATAATTGGCTGAAATTGAAGAAAGATTACATGGAAAGGTAAGTTATAAGAAACACCACCTTTATGTAGGTTGTGCATAAATGTAATGGATTTTCTAACTAACAGATAAGAATATTATAGATTTATTTATTTTTATCAACTATGCTCTGCAGTATTGGAGACTCTTTGGATCTAGTACCAATTGCTGCTTTCCATGGTCGAGGAAAGCGCACAGGTAGTTCCGACACTTTAGTGTATTGTGTCTCAATGCTTATGGCTACCAAATGCAAGTTGAAGTTTATGTCAATAGCACTACAGAGAGAGACCACTGTTTTGTCAGGTCATGGCATTTTTTAGTTTATGGTGTTATATTGCTTCTCCTAGGTGTCTATGGCGCTTTTCTCCTGGCATGTTATGACAGCGCTAATGAAGAATTTCAAAGCATAAGTAAAATAGGTGAGTTAAAATAGAGTCTTGTGGCTTATTGATAGATACCTTTCCCTCTTGTTTTCTATATATAATGCGTGATGATTGTTTCCTTGCTTGCAATGCTCTGAAGGCACTGGATTCTCTGAAGCAATGCTTGAAGAACGCTCTACTAGTCTCCGTTCTAAAGTGATTCCCACTCCCAAGGTATGCTTATTATCTATTATGGAAGCAGTTGAATTTATGACTTTTTTTTTACAATTCCAGTTCTAACATTATGGTTCATTATAGTCATACTACAGATTTGGTGGCACGACTAGTCCTGATGTGTGGTTTGAACCCAGTGAGGTAATCATTATCATCTTTTGCTCCATGCCAATCTTGTCTTACTCACCAACATGCCATTCTTTACAATTTCTAACTCTTTTTCTCTTTTTTTCTGGAAAAAAAGAATTAACATGTAAAGTATTAAATTAAAACTTGATACTTATAGCCTTTTCAACAGCAAAAACTAAGAATGATTATGATACTCTTAAAATTAGTAATATATATTCAATTAGGTAACTAATAGATCAATCATGAACATGCACATCATGTACACAAAATTTTCTTCAACTTTTTAATTAAATGGAAGTAGATAAAAGTAGTTTAATCCATCTGGGAAAGGAGCATTACCCATAAACTTTTGGTACAGGCACAAAGTGTGTAAAAGGTGCAGCATATGGTGGTTGATTCAGTCCATTTTTAAATTGTAAAGACATAATCGTGCCTAGTAACAGCTGTCTTTTTTAAGGTTGAAAAGTTTAAGCATATACTTTTTCACAATATTATGTACAGAATATTTAGGTAGACTGAAGTCACTGAACTGAACAAACTTATCTGCAGTTCCATTCATGTTGGGATTAGATTTGGTTTTGCTGAGAGCCAGCCATTTCTTAACGTGATTCTTGCATTAAAGAAGCAAAGTGGCTGTTTATACTTGATGAGTTGATGTGGGCTGACCTTCTTAATTCTGTGATGATTGATTTTTATGTTTATTTTGGACTTTGACGGGAAAAAACAGGTATGGGAGGTGAAAGGTGCAGACTTAACTATTAGCCCTGTTTACCATGCTGCAATTGGAGAAGTGGATAATGACAAGGTTGACTTCTACTTTAGATAAATGTTCACATATGATATACTCCCTCCGTCTTCTAATAATCGTTGTTTTTGCTATAGTAGCAAAATTTAAAACAATGATGTTTGATTTTATTTTATTCCACATTGTTTCATTTTTTTCCTAATTTTCACTCAAACTACCACACCATCATCAAATTGGGTTGATGCAGAAGGGTTAATTTGTCATTTACACAAAATATATGTTTCAGAAAAGATAAAATGACTGAGAGGAAATGGAACAGAAAATCCGTAGGTTAGCGACGATAATTAGAAGACGAAAGGAGTACTAAATATGTGTTGCAACCTGCCTATTGCATCATGTTTTCTTTTGTACCCTTCTGAGTGATCACTGCCGGTTGAAATCCCTGCCATGAAGTTGGCCATCTGGGATGGCAGCGTAAAATAGTAGTTTCTCATCAGTATGTGTGTTTTTCCTGCAAAATAGAAGGGTCAAATTGTGTCTCATGGGCTTTTTCCAGTACTTCTGTCTTTGTTTCATCATATAAAGAGTGCTGGATCTTAGTTCTTTTAAGTTTTTTTATATGCTTCATTGAAATTCCTCTCTTCTTGCAGGGTATTTCTCTTCGATTTCCACGTCTAGTTCGTGTCCGGGTTGATAAGTCTCCCGAGCAAGCCACATCATCTGAGCAGGTAGTTAACACTCTTCTCGTTGCATCGTCTATTGGAACTGAAAAAAGAAAGAAGACTTCTTTCATTGCTTTTTCCTTCCTGTTTTCAGGTAGCTGAGATGTATAAAGCTCAAAAGAATAGTCATCAAAACAATCAGGATGATGATGAAGATGATTGAGGAGCGAGCGGAGTAGCAGTGACTGTCCTGCCATTTCTACATTTTTTCCTTGTGTAAGATCACCCCCTGCTGCCATTTCTGCATTTTTTCTTGTAAAGAATAAGTCAGTCATTTCTTCATATTTTTCCTTGTAAAGATTATCCTGCCATTTCTATAAACTTCTCCTGAGAAGACTGTCTTGTGGTTATCTCTCTCGCAACTCAGTTGCCGGAGAATATCCATTAATGTTAACACAGGATACGATTGATTGAACATTTGCAGCTTTGCCTGGTGCAGGATGATAGCTCCTAACTGATGAGTGTTTGCACTTTGCAGGACTTGAATGTCAGTCACTCTTATTTCCTAATTTTATTTTTTAGAGTTTTTTTTTTTTGCTATAACAAAATTTGCAAGTCAATGAAGCAAAACTAAATACAAATAAAGTTCTATTCATTTTTTGTTTCAAAATTGAACCATAATAATCTTGAAGAATTTAAAGTTTGAAGAAGCAAGAAATTAAGACTGAAATACCTCCAGATTTATTTAAAGAACAAATAACATTTCTCGGACTAACATTTTGAAACGAGAAATTGGAAAATGAATAATATCCCAAATGGGCCTGGCCTAGAATTATTAGATATCTATATGTTTGGGCTAATGAGTGAACAATTGCTTGATTTTGGCCCGTTGGCTTGATGTGGATGTGGATGTGGATGTGGATGTGGATGTGTTGTCTCTTTCTCATCTTCTGCACAGCACGAGTTAGGTCGTCTTTGGTAAGTTCTTAATTTCTGAGCTTCTTGCCGTGTGGACCAGACAACCCAGGTCCTGCCTTTTCCGCAGCCTACCATTCCAATTTCTACACACACACACACCATTTCTAACATTACAGCTATCTATCGTTGTTCTTGGGTAAGTCTGTATTTTTTTTATTTTTTTGTACCTATCCCATTTTCATGGTTATAATTATTACTCGTTTGTGTTTGTCTATAATTGCTGGCTGCTGCTGTACTCTTAGTTAATCAGTTACGAATATTCTTTGATCCTCTTTTTATGTTTTAGGAGAAAAGTCACCTAAGTTGATTTGTCTAAGCAATATGATGTTTTATTATGCTTGAGTTAGGGAAACTGGAAAAGCCTCCCCCTCTCATGTCCCACCAATTAATATTAATTCCGATTTTAAGTTTTTGGGTCTCTTTGAATGAATCTTGTGGGTAGAATTCCTTAGAGCCTCTCTTACCATCTAAATTTCAACATTAAAAAAAGAAACCCTAATGTTCATTTTAGAGAAAAAAGAATAAGTTACTTTACCTTATAAAACATCAAGAATACGGTATCTCTGTTTCGTTTTTTCTTTTTTTACTTTAGCTGATATCACTCGCCAAATTAGTCCCATAGTTTAATTATGTATGTTTGGTTCTGCATGTGATGGGCCAATTTCAACATCCTATCATTAGTTGATTTTGCTTGAATATATGGTAGTTGATGTTAATAAGCATAAGCAAGCAAGTGGAGAGGAGTGGGGTGCACAAAAAGGCGGAGTAATAAAGAAACAGAGAAGAAGAATGATTAGGGAAAACAAAACATAAAAGATTAAAAGAGTTTATAAATAATATTAATATTAATCATAATCATACATCACACATCACCGCTAAGATCCTGATTCTGATTTGTGGGATCCACCCGACCCGACAAGTAGGTTTTTCTCAAACCTTTTGGTTGTTGGCCCTCTCACTCAGTCCCAACAACTTCACACCCAAATCCATACTCACATACATCTTTCTCAATCAATCTTGCACACTCTTCTTCATTTCTTGGTCTTGGTCTGTTTTTTACTTCCCAAATCTTGCACACACACACTTTTACAGTCTTACTAATCAAAACTAGTACTACTACTACAGTACTCCTACTACTTAAGGTTACAGTTTTACATGCCAAATGCAAGCAATTCTGGAGAAAAAATCTTCCACATCATGGAACCAAAAATCAAAATGTGAAAGGAGTAAAAATCTCCACCCCCCTAAAACAAGGAAATCCATCAAACCTCAACTGGCTAATCTTGGAATAGTCCCTCTCTGTACAAACTGCTAAAAAGATCAGTCACACACCCACCTTGTAAATTCAAACTTAACTAATCTTAAAAATGGCATAAAAATATAGTTTTGTTGTATCAAGTATAGGAATATGGTAATTATATGGTGATGATGAGTCATTTAAGTAGTTGTTGTGGTTGAGGTGGCTGGATTTGGGTTTGGTCAGTGGAGAGCTACTCTTTGGTACTTGTTGGTCTCTGTTGGGGAGGCAGAGGCATCAAAGAGAGCTGATCTCTTCCTATTGTTGCAGCTATTGATGATCAAAGTGTCTTGGTGGAGGAGCTGAGGTGGAGGTAGTGATAGTGATGGTGGTGGTGAAGGAATGGTGACTGGTGGGATCTCAAATGACTCAAGTGGTGGTGGTGGGTGTCTCCATTGAGGAAGTGGTCCAGCCAATAGGAGTGTCTGCAATAAAGGACCAGCTTTCATCACTGCCTGCAAAAGCTTCCCCTTTTCAGGCAATGGCTTTTCAGGAACCATCTCCATCACCTCTTCAGCCATGGATGGTGGTTGTGGTGGTGGTGGAAATTGCAGTGGATTTTGGTCAGTTACTGGAGAGGAAACAATGCTCTCTTCACAGTCAGAGGAAGAGAATCCATTGTTGGAGTCCATTCCTTTCTTGGGTTGTTGTTCATCTTCAATGCTAGAAATCCCAGATAGAGGATCATTTTGTTGCTGCTGCTGTTGTTGTTGGAGCAAAAGTTTCTCTAAGAGAAGTCTTTGGAATTTGTCTTGTGCCTCATCTCTCTCTCTCATGGTTTTGCTAAGCAGATCCTTGACATGACTCAACTGATCATCTCTCTTTCTCAGCTCTTCTTGAACTGCTTGCCTTGTTTGCTCAAGCTCCAAACTTGTCAACAAAAGGGAATGCCTTAGATCCTCCATGCTCTAACATTAGTCAAAACAGAGAAAACCCAACAAAAGTTAGCACCCAATTTGCAAAACAAGAAACCCAATTACCCAATTTCAGCAGAGAACAAGAAACCCTGCTCAAGAACAGAGGAATGAACAGAGAAATGTGGTAAACTGTTTACCTTTCCTTGGCAGTAGTAAGCCCAGGTAAGAAGAGAACTCCTTTGGGTATCCATGCTTTTTGCTACTGCAAATTGAAATTGACTAGTTGATGAATTATAGTGAAGTGAAGCAAAGATCTTTCAAGAGTGTGGTGTGGGTGGGAGGGTTTTTTAGGAGTGGGGTTTTGGTAGTTCTTATAACTTTTACAAGAAATGTAGTAATGTTAGTACTAGTACTGTTTCTTCTACCTGTAGCTTTCTTTAACTGACTAGAGTTGGACAAAAGAACAAAATGCCAAAAGCTATAGTACTATAGTGCTATACCATAATTTTCTATGCAGCTTAGCTCCATTTCCCTCTCTCTCTTTCTATTTTCTAGTTTCTGGTTTCTACCATGGTCAGGTCAGTCAGTAACTCAGTATTTTGTACTGAGCCAGTGGCACTATCTGTCCTGGAAGGGATGAGATGCTAAAGCGGTAAACGCGGGAACAGCTGCAGCTCTCTTGCTAGTCTCTCTCTGCTACAATACAAATATTAGTACAAAATAAGATTCAAGGACTTTTCTTTAGCCTATCTTTGTACTTTTCTTTTTCTTTTCTCCCCATTTGCATCTTTATAGGGGAAAACTCTGCTCAAATGTTACCTTAAAATGTTCAAAGATACTGTTCTGTTTTCTTTTTCTTCTTCTTTTTTAAAGTATGAACTCCGTATAATATACTCGAGTTGTGTTGATGGTCATTACTAGTTATGTTTACGCCAGTTATACATTCGTTGAGTTGCATTCATGGTCGTGACTCGTGTAGGTAAAACTCGAATACAAATTTCTACTGCTGCTTTTGTGATTAATAGATAATCATTGGATTACGTGTTGAATGGTTTATCGCAATGTCGCTTGGTATTATTTAGCATATTCTCTACATGCGTTAATCATTCGAATAACCATATGATTATTTAAGTTAAATCTCATTTAAAATTATTTAACCATATTAAAATATGTTAGAGATTTTTTTATTAAACATCTCACAGAGTAAAGTTAATGGTTAGGAAAGGGAAGGACTAACCTAATGTCATAGTTCAATTATTGTTGCGCATACTATATATTTTGTCCACTTGAAGCATTTCTACATATTATACGGAAAACATGTACTAGTGGTTAAAAAAAAAACTATTCTTTTACCGTATGGTCATAAGTTTGCCTGAAAAGTGAAAACCATAAACTCATTCTCGGTTAATACAAGACACAGTTTCAAATTTAGTCTCAAATTTTATTTTCTATTTTTATCGGTTCTAAATATTTTATTCGTTAATTTAATATAGTCTCAACTGTTATTTTATTTTAGTCCGTTTTAAAATTGGGACTCTATGATGTATTAACCCTCTCATTCTTGCTCTTCATTTTCTTTCAGTGGTGAGCATGTACAAGTTCTTTGAGGCCGAGTATAATATTTCACTGGTTTTAAAATATAGGTCAATAAATTATTAAATAGTTCATTTTTGTAAGTAAATTATTGATTCTTTTCTCAAAAACACCCTCGTTATCACCAAGAAAAGTTTTAGAAATTTGAATAGATCGTTAAGAGTTTAATAGACTCATAAAAAGTCTTTAAACAACTAATATTTCCAAACAAAAATTAAGCTAAAGGAATTATATTTTGAGACTAAAAAAGAGCCAAACCTGAAGGCTTAATATAAAAATATTAAAACTTTTAGGATTAAAATGAAAAGTTTAAAAGTTTGGGGGGTTCAAACTATCCTCAAACCGAGCTCCTAATATAGTTTGCTCTATTTTCTTAGACTCAATTAAGATTAAATGAGTGCTTACCTTTGCAATATATTGTCTTTTCCTTCCTCCATATTGATACAATTACGATTTTGGTAATGATAGAAGAGAACGAACATGTATAATGGCCAAAGCCTGAAACAAAGTCCAATCTCTATAACTCAAAGTGCCAATCTCATCGTTAATTAGTATATTTAATTTGAAATTATTACACCATAAGACCTTACCCTTTTAGTTTTAGTGTCATTCCACCAACCTACCTACACCAACATGGTCTTTGTTGGTGGAACCAAAGACATTCATATAGACTACTGCTAGTTAGGATATATTATATAAAAAGGTCATATTTCAATGCGTACATTATTGCTGGTTTTTGTTGATTTTTTGTTGATTTAAATAGTATTTCTTATTAGCGTGAGACAAATCATCCTAATATTATGTTTCTCTTTTTGTAATGACGTTTTGTTTTTTATTTAAGAAAAAATCTTATGATTTGATTCTTAAAAGAAAAATCACAAATTCGATCTTATGTATTGAAAAAGTACCGCGTAAAAAAATTTATTACTATTTACTAGTATTAAGAAAAACAAAAGTTAAACAAAGTCGGGAAGAAGTAGCATTAAAAATATCGTGTCCCTTGAAAACGTGATTCCAAAAATTCTACATTTCATCGAGATAGGTCTTGTCAAGTAATTATTTGATGATAACAATTTTTTTTTTTTTTCCATATTTGGGTGAACAAATGATCTTTCTTTGACAAAATATGATACTCTAAATTAATGAGAGGTTGTAATAAAAAATAATTTATTTTGTCATAAGTATAAATACAATTGAGGACTCGAACTAAAGATTTAGTCTTGTAAAATACTTTTTTGTACTATAAATTCAACGCACTCGAGAGATTTATCTTTTAATTTTTTAGAAAATATCATTAAATTATAAATTTGTTTTTAAAAAAAATTGAGTGAATTACCGTATTCAATGAAATAGGTAAGAGTAACCAAACTTTTGTGCCAACGTGTCCAAAGAAAGGGCATGGATCCCTTTTGAACAACAAAGTCATCCTTGTAGGAAAGAAGGAAGCTTCTATAATTGTATTGACTAATTCCTGACTATGTCTATTACATTATTTCAACAATTTCTTCTTCTTTTTTCTTCATTTTTACATATATTGCAATTTGCAAAATAAATCCTTTAACCTGTCAATGATTTTAAAATGTGTTTTTTTTTTAATATTAAAATTAAAAATTTTAGAAAAATCATATGGCCGGCGTAAAAATATGCTATTTTTGTACATAAAACTAAAGCGACGATACTATTTATATCATTTGTAGGTGTAACTAACTCTCTATTACATAAATTTACAATTTTCTAGCATAAAAATAATTTGACCATGATTTATTTATTTTTTTATAAGAAGAGAGGCTTAACGCCTTATATTACGATAGGAAAATGAGCCCCATTTATCTCCGTTACAAAGCATAGCTAAGCTAGGAGGAACCTCATCAAACCACTGAGTCCCCAACCCCTGCCCGAAGGCTAAATTGGCTAAACCATCAGCTACACAATTAGCTTCCCGATAAACATGCACAAC
>NBIL01137966.1:0-13656 GCA_002752925.1 Viola pubescens var. scabriuscula
ATGTGAAGAGAGAGAGAAAACAAATCCCCGTCATTTATTTTTATTTTTATATTTCCACGTCAACTAAATGATAAGGTCTCGTATGGAGTTGTCAAACATGATTTAAGTCAATATTGAAATTACGGTTCATTTTGAATAAATTGACAAACCTGAGGTTCACATTGAATAAAATTGAAACCTTCTTTGTTATTTGAACATTGGGTACAAACTTGAGGTTAGTTTACTACTTTTTCCAAAAAATTATAGTTTACAAAACATCCCATTGTACTTTTTATAATTTAAAAGCATCCAACGAAAACTTCTATAGTTTCCTAAAAGTTACCATTTTAGCCTTATAATAGTTTAAAAAAATAAATAAAATAATAAAAAAAACTAAAATTTATGAAATTTAAACAAAAAAATGTAACAAATATACTAGGATCTTAAATAATGAAACAAATTGGTTTAAATTTTATTTTTAATTTATTTTTAAAAGTTTTAGTTAATATTTCGTCTTCTTTAATCTTTAAGTGAACATTTTCTCTCAAATTTGTATATTTTTTTCTATTTTTTTATTTTTAAAATACTACAAATGTTAAAATTGCAACTTTTAAAAAACTATGGTGTTTATATTGCAAGATCTTAAACTATATATAAGGAAAAATAAAATATTTATAAACTATAAATAAAAAGGTAGTTTACCACTAATTAAATAAATAAACAACATTACATGAATTTTTACAGCATTATTGTTTTTTTTTTTATAAAAAAAGAGTAACAAGGACGTGGTAATTTTAAAACTCCTGAGAAACCCATGGTATAAATATAGAGACTGAGCAACTGAGTACAGAAAAGAACAGATAAGGCACCATATCAAATTATCCCCATCCTCTGGCCTGGAATTTAACATTGTGCGAGTATGGCAGTGAAGATTAGGTTAGCTCGACTTGGGTGCAGGAACAGAGCATTCTATAGGATCATTGCTGCCGACTCCAAAACCCCAAGAGATGGCAAGTTCATCCAAGTTCTTGGTTTCTATGACCCTTTAGCAGGTTCGCCTTTTTCAAATTCTTTTGTCTTGCTTCTTTTATTCCTTGTAGAAAAGATTGGGGGTTTACTGCTCATCCCAAAAAAGAGAGAAGAAGATAGGGTTTTACAACTATAAGATGAGGTTTATGTATGGCAATGGTTTGTTGGGTCGGTGGTAAAATTGGGTGGTCTTGGGTTCAAGTGGTAATCATTCCATAGCCTGACGATGGTTGTATGATATACTTTCTATGGCATTGTCCATGGAGGTGCCCTAAAGTTGGGTTAGAGAATAGGACTAATGGGTGTGTTTGAAGAATTTTGTATATTTGTACCACAAAGTAAAAAGATGTTATGCATTCTTCTTTTATGAATTTTCAATATTGTTCACATTTAGTTCAAATGCAGTTCACCAAAAGATTAATTCACTCGCAACTTGAATGCTAATGTTATAACTTATGCTTGTTTTTCTTTTCTCTATGTAGCTAATGATGATATGGTTTGTTGGGTCGGTAGTAAAATTGGGTGGTCTTAGGTTCCAGGGATAATCATTCCATAGCCCTGAGTATATGATGTACTTTCTATGGCATTGTTCATGGAGGTGCCTTAAACTTTGGATTAGGGATTGCGAGTTATGGGTGTGTGAGAATTTTGTATATTTTTACCGCAAAGTAAAAGATGTTATGTATTATTTTCTTTTACGAATTGGTTGGCACCAACAAGATACTGTTCACATTTAGTTCAATTGCAGTTCAGCAAAAATGTTAATTAACTTGCAACTCAGAATGCTAATGTTATAATTTATGTTTGCTTTTCTTTTTCTTTATGTAGCTAAAGATGATCCTAAGAGAATTGGACTTCATGTTGACAAAGTCCAGTAAGCTTCTTATCCTCTCTTTTCTTTCTTTCTCAACCCACTTTACTTTCATTTTGTCATTCAATTTTGTTTCTTAATTTTGCATTTAAGGATATTGAAATGAATGTTTAGTAGCAAGTATACCTCTCTGTGACATGTTTGAGTTTTGATTTTTTTAAATATGTCAAGGGATATTGCTTTGGGAAACTTACTTCTGTATCTGAAACTGCCCAATAATTTGCTTCTTGAGGTTTAACCGCGTTTACATATTTTCACGATAAATCTTTTTGCAGTCTGCATAAATGTGTGTTTAGTGTTTTTCTTGAAAGTTCTTTCCCAAAAAATGACTCTGGGAAAACAAAATATTTCATTGCCATTCAATATGATAATTCTTGCAAGTTCTATAGGTGAAAAAACTACATTTATTTTGTTTGGCTGCAAGCGCATTTTTAAGCACTGTGTGGAACTCTTAAGGACTGATAGCAAATCATTTTGTTTCCATTTCTGTTTCTGCTTGTCCTCTGCAGGTACTGGTTGTCTGTTGGTGCTCAGCCTTCAGACCCAGTGAAGGGCATTCTGATGAGAGCAGGTTTAATAGCCCCACCACCGATGGTAATAATGGCTAAGAAGAAGGGGAAGTCAAGTGACGATGCACTTCCTGCCGATCCTCTTGCTGGTTGATTTGGATGCCGGGAAGAAGTCAATTGCCATGAAACACTGATTTTCAGCAGTGCTTGTGGTTGTTTGGCTTGTATGAGAAGGAGGAGGCATGCTGTATTTCCTTTGATTAAAGTTTGTATGCTATTGATGTGAATTATTGCAAGTGTGAACCAGAGGAACTGGCCATGTTGAAAACTAAAATTTCATTTGCACTTGTTGAATGTCCTTCATATCAGTCTTGCTTTATTGTTTCATTTTTTCTATTGATGATTTTTGATGATATGGTCATGGTTCCTACCGGTAGCAAAGTATGGATAAGAACATGAATGTTTGGACTCCATATTATGCAAGGGGACAGTTTTTGCTAATTTGAAGTGAAGAGTGGTGTAAAATCAGTCCGTACTCTGCATCATATCCATAGTTAGCACATTCATCTAGTTAGAAGCTTCAGCTTATTACCCAGGTCACGGTCGAGGACGTCACACGCAATGCATCATAAGTAGCATCAATACCATTAGTGTCATCAATTAGGGATTCAAGTTGGAATCTCACCTTTCAAAAATCTATGATTTCGTTAAATGGAGTCTTAATTTAATCAAAAGTTGAGATCCGTTTGATTCAATACAATGCACAAATTTCACTTTCACAAAGGTCAGCATCTCAAGAAAGATTCTTATTCGTTGAACATATCGATCAATGTCTCAAATTCTGGTGTTATATCTCAAAGAAAAGTTGCAGCCTATGCCTCTTTGAGATCAACATTTTCATTAATTGGAGCCACTGGTTCAGATGATGCATTCTGATTTCCCTCAGTATCAGACGGTTGGGATTCATGCTTCGCAGCAGCTTTCAGCACCCTGTTCTGAACATCTGATGATGAAGGTGACGTGGGCAGTCCATTGCCGTTGGTTTCTAATTTTCCGGCAACCCAAGAGAATGCCTGAGCACCCACTATCACAGGAGCAAGCAGCCGCCTTCAAAGAGAAGAAATAGAAGATCCAAAATAATCAAGCTTTAGACGAGCCAAAAACTCGGTGAATACAAAGTCAACAACTCGAAGAATAATTAAGTGCAAACATGAAGGTCCATTTTACCAGTGCCACCTTTTCCTAAACAATGTCGAAGAAGAAACCTAGAATATTTAAAAATTTGTCTAGACTCTAGACACTGATGCATGTGTGTATTATTGATAAATACACCAATAAAGTAGGTTTTTACCTAGCATCTTGCTTAAAATCTTCCGGGCCCTGGTATGAAGCAACCCGCCGATAGATAGTCTGGGGCAGCAAAAGACATCAACAGTTACGAAAATTAGGGAACCACTCAACATGAGCAACATATACTTGACAAAAAGGAAACAACATACAATCTAAATGAAATGATTGTAACCATGTTAACACCAATAATTTCTGGAAATAAGTGAACAGCAGTCTATGATACTCCCTCCGGGGCAAAATAAACAACGTTTTAGGATAGTAAAAATCCGTAGAACAGTGATCTTTGATTTTATTTTATTCCACATTGTTTCATTTTTACTCCTAATTTCCACTCAAATTATCACACCATCAAATTGAGTTGATGCATAAAAAAAAAATTGTCATTTGCACAAAATTTATGTTTCGAAAAAGATAAAATAACAAGTATTATGAATAGTAAGAATCCGTAGGAAAAAGTCATTTAATTTGCCCGAGAGGGAGTAGTAAACTACCGCCCCCATCCCACCAACAGGTCACAGCCTCTTCTGCCTTATGCAGGACAGCCTTGAAGCAGTCCAGAACAGGTCAGTGTCAAAAAGGGGTTTGACTTGTGTTTAGCGTTAGGGTTTGTTGCGAAAGGAATTAGGCTATGATCTAGTGTTTATTGTAAGGTTTGGGGTAGGTTTCAGCATTGTTAGAGTTACAGAATACCACAACGCTTAAAATTAACTAAATATGATAAGGAAATAAACTAATGGACTACTTAATTTAAAACTCAGACTTGGTTTATTGTTCTTCATGACCACCCATATTATAACTTAAAGGAATGTCATGTACAAGGCCTGTATTTTGTGGTCGTGTTCAAGCCAAACATCTCTTTTCTTTTCCAAATGGTTGATCAAACCACGATCTTGACATTCAACTGAAGTGATCAGTAATCAAACAAGATACAAAAACATTGACAATCAAGCAATATGAATATAAAACCTTCTTCGTCAATAGTTTAGTCAGATACCTGGCTGAGACCTACAATGGCAATAAGTTGCAAAGTCCTCTCCCATTCTGAAATAAAATCAATGCTAATTTGAGGAATAAAAAGAAGAAGAAACTAGAACAACAACAACCTAGCTATCAATGTAGAGAAATACAATATTCCATCATGTGTGGGCCTGTTATTCAGCAGAAAGAAAAATGAATGCACAAAAGGAAAATATTAATGCCAAAAAAGAGGAAAAGGTTTGTAGCTATCATTATGAGTTTTAAAAAGGCAAAAAAGAGAGATGAAGAAAATAGGCATACCTAGAGCTGCATACAGTGCTGCAGTGAGACCCTGTCCACAAAATAATTAAATTTATTGGTAAACTGAAAATTAGAAATATTCATGGTAAGATGATAACCATCTCTAAGTGCTGAATTAGTATTTAAACCTATAACTAATTTCCACACATTGGAATTAAAGAGAGCAATAATAAATTTATTTTTCCAAGTTATATGGATGAAACCCCCAGAAAATTTGGAAATCTGGTGTAGATTTCAGTGGTAGTGCATGCTACAAAACAGAGATAATTATCCCATTCAAACCCAATACACAGGATTCATGTGATAAATGCGCGGGGGCTTCAGATGGGTGAGAGATTAAAAACTGAAATGCATAAATACTTAAACTAGTTGACATGATTTAGTACACAAATGTTATCAGTCTTACCACACCATACCCAAGGGCTTGCAGCGGAGATGGTCTGACTTGTTCTAGGATTGCCTCAGCTTCCTGAAAGAATTCCAAGTTGACTAAAGTTATGCTAGCAGTTGACATATAGTACCCTTAAAAAAAATCAGTGCCAGAATGTACACCTGTGAACTTAAATAAATAAAAGGAGAAGTACTTTTAGTCAACATTTAGCATACAAAATCCAAGATGACATATTTCTCTCCCCGACTCTGACAATGATCCAAAAAACTGAACCACGTCTCATATAGCTGAACTACTCAGACGCTTATTTGAGATTCCTGAACAGTGAAAAGAATTATGTAATACCACTGGTATGCTGCGGAAGAGGAGTGATCAAATTGAAACATCGGGAACTATCATCCTTCATACATAAGTATCGCACTGAAAGCAACTTTGAGAACTATGACTATTAACCATGAACAATTTCCAACGGGGTTGTTTCTCAAAGAAGCAACATTTATCCTCTTTATAAAGAAAAAACCATCATCAAATGGATCTATAAAAATCTACTAGTTAAAAAAAATAAAAAAAATAAAAGATCCATCAATATGTAACAAGCACCTCATTGAGTATAGATAAGGCCGTCTCAGGTTTAAGCTCCTTGATTCGAAGACCTTGTTTTACCCAAGACTGGAATCCACCTTGGACCAGGTAGGGCCTCTGTCATGTAAAATAATCCAAAAATTAGAAATACCCTGCTTTGCACTTACAGATTTATAATAAGATGCCACTGAACTAGAAAATTTCTTACAGTGATTACCCTCAAAGTTTAGCATCTTGAAATTCTACAAATTTATTGTTATGAATTGATTGAGCAGGGAATAATGAACAGCTACAGTACTGTATTCAAGCATTTAGATTTTGATTTCACAAGCCATATGCAATCGGAGATATAGTGCAGGTGACAACAAAAACCCCAGAAAAACTGTCGGAAAACTAATTCTACAGTTGTTGATAAAGTTATGGTGACGACAAGACAGATAGGACTAAAAAAAAAATTCCATCAGTCCAAGATCAATAAAAAGTTGGCTTTTGATAATATGTATTTGTCAGGAATATTCTATATACTCGAATGATATCATTATTAGAATTAAATTAGTACTCCTGAAGTTAGGAGCACTTTGGTTTCCTTTCTTAAAATTACAGAATAGAACAAAGAACAAAAATTCCAATTCTTCTGAAAAGCTATGAAGACTTGAATTAAGTAGGTACTTAGATTATCCTGATGGCAAATTAAAGCCTTAGTTTAGCAACAAATCCAAATTCATGACAAGAAAAAGAGAAGTATAACACGTTAAACTCCTGCTTCAAGTATGGAATTTGAGCCATCAAAACCTTTCTGGATGATATGAAATTTTTTCTCCATTTCTAGTTTCACATTTTTCAAAAAAGCATATCTACTTATGTTACAGAAAAATGCTAGACTCTGCTTGCCTGAACTCCAAGTTTTCTCAAGGATCTTGCAATGCCTTTAGAGCGGGTACCATCGGCATCCATAATAATTACCTTGTACCTGTCCTACAAGTATCATAGAAACAAATTCCGAGACAGTAGTCCTGGAGCTAAATTCAAATGTCAAAATCTTCAAGAGTGCATCATGTAGGAACACAAGTTTACTCCCAGTAAATAACACATTCCTACTCACTTTATATCATTTCTCTAGAATAGTTTACCTAACAGGTTTGCAGTTTACTATAGCATTATTGAAGGAGATTTTATTCAACGTCACTGCCCAAAACTTAAAGCAGAGATGTGAGCGTAACTTCTTTCACAGCTTTGAAAATACCTGGCATTGTTTGCTTAGGTGCTTTAACTCCAACTTCTATTATTTACTCTCAGACTATGTTTCTTGAGCAATTTAAGAAAATTCAGGATCAATCAACTAAGTAGAAGGAATGAGATGACCAACTTACATTTTTTAAGCCAGTAACCTGAGAGTTAATATGAATAAAAGAACATCCAACATCTCCAGATTCAGTGAACCTACTTAAATCTTTTCAAGTCCAGTCACCTAAGAATCTCTATTGATATTTTAACCTCCAGTATTTAGATTCACTTACTTTTTTCTGTAGCATGGTTTGTCAGCTTTTCTGTATTGTTTTGGTGCTACAAGGATTTGAATCCATGATCTATTACTAGGTCCCCTAATCCCTCACCACTGGCCCAGCTAGTTTAGGATTTTGTTGTAGTAAAGTAGCTTATTAATTGAATGAACAAAAAGCATATTGATACACTAAAATAAAGAACGAAAGACATGAGTAGAGAACAACCATATCAAAAGCATTGAAACACAAAGTTACTACCTGAACAGCTTTCAAATTCCGGATAACACTAGCAAGTAGCATGTCATCTAGGTCTCTTCCACCCCTCAGCAGCTTTCGGAGTGAGCCATCAACCTTAGTAAAGTTGAAGAAAATGGAACATTAAGCTCCAAAAAATGAACACAAACCAAGCTTCAGGTTTACGTAATATTTTATAAAAATGCAACAGTAATAAAAAAAATTCCTCTTTACACACAACGGTACAGAAAATGTAAACAAACCTCTGGTAGAGCTACAGAAGCATAGCGAAACCGAGCTGATCGCCGAAGATCAGGAATTCCATCTCTCTCTCTCAAAACCTTGATAATGGCAATGCCCAACACCAAAATTTAATGGAATTATTTTTTTTTAAAAAGAAGAAAAAATAAGGATGACAACAACCTTAATGTTAAATAGATGCACTTGTTTTGGGAAAAACAACAAGGGCAAAATGTTAAAAAATTAAGATTTTCTTGCACAAAATCCAAGGGAGTAAAAGCTTTGGTCAATCTGAAAAGAAGTACAATAGTTACTAACAAAAAGCCACTGTATCTTTCAAAAAACAAAAAGCCACTGTAGTACCCTTTAATCATGTGTGTGAGTATTGGTAATGTTAAGTTCGTACAAAGTAACTTAATATACATATCTTTAACATTTCTTCACTCCCCCATGACCCCTTACCCAAATGAAAACCTCACCTAGTGATCTGTGCTCCAATCCAAAATCACGAATCAAAACAAAAACCATTGGGGAATACTTAAGCTATTCCTTTGGAGATATCAGAAACCTTTACACATTATATTTAATACAAGAAAATAAAAGGCTAGAACAATTTACAGTCTCTTGCCTCAGGCCGGACATCAATGAGCACAGAGTCCTCCTTTCCAGTCAAGAGCTCCAAAGTTAATTGTGGAGATAAATCTCCAGAGTAACCACCATATGCCCACAACCAGTAAAAAGTCCTGCACAAATCTGATGAGAGTTTAAACCCCATGTATTACAGTGTATATAGAGAAACTTTTAACGCGGAAAAAAGGACAACCATACCACAAAGTGGCTGAAGTTCCGAGGAAAAGAATGAATGGAACAACTGGATCTTTGGGATCCAAGCCAATACTTCTCTCCAACAACTCAATAGCAATGTAAACCTGGTAGTTGTTTATGAAATTCAGTAACATTCAAGAGATGAAATGAAAGAAAAAAGTTCACCAACTCATAATATAAACCTGCTAGTTGTTATGAAATTCAGTAATATTCAACAGAAAAAGAAAAAAAAAAGAGTTCACCAAGTCATAATTGAATGTATCACACATGTTATTGATTGCTACCATGCCATTTCAATCAGAGGTTTAACATGGTTATTGAAGTGGCTGGTTCGGTCTCATAGAAAGACTTTCAACATGGATCGATCTAGGATACCCTCAGTTCAAATCTAACCAAAGAGTGTCTAATTACTCAATAATCTGGACGGAGAAAGAATTTCATAATGCAAAATTGCAACTGAACCATCTTAAATACCATGGAGGTAAACTGTATGAAAAATGCAAGAATACCTGATGAAAAGCTGAACCTATTGGCCTCAATAATTGTGTTGCTCTCTCTTCAGATAGATTTAGAGTATCCCTGATCTCTGGAGGAAGCACTTCCTTGGCAGAGCCATAAGAATAAACAAAAAAAGAAGCTCCTTTAGATATGGAGTCCTCCACTGCAACAATGGCACCTCTGAACACATCAACAGAACTGGCAGCTGCCTTTTTTGTTACTTCAGTTAAGTCACCCGATAAACCATTAAACTTGTTGCTAGTTAATTCTCCTGCTTCATCAACATAAGAAGACACTCTACTCAAGGAATTGTCTACTGCTTCGGAAACACGTTCTGTAATTGATGATACTGAAGAAGTAATAGCCTCCAGTGCGTTCTTCACAGCATCCTCTCCCTTTTTTACTGAAGTGATAACGGAGTCCCTAACCTCAGCAAGAAAATCGACACTGGTCTTCCCATTAGACAATGGAGCACTATCAATCTCCACGGGAGCAGACGCCAAGCTGGGATTTTCGGTAAGGTCCATAAACCCCTCTTCTGCAGTAGATATGCTATAACTTCCCACATAATTCAGTTTACCATGTCCTATAGGCTGCAACTCATTAATTTTTCCAACTGAAGCACTCCAATTATCATAAAATGTGCATCCCATATCATCTAACTCACTAGAGCATGCTGCATTGCTGATCAAATCCATGGGTAACAGTTCATTGCTTTCAACAAAACTGGGGTAGAAAGAATTTGCAGCTTGTGTTTTAAATGAAATCCTTTGGAGATGAGTTCCATTTGATACACCCAGAATTAATCTTTCCTCCACAACACATCTGGACTCGAACTCCTTTGATACTGGGGCAAAGGGTCGCAGACCTCCCAGGAATGAAATCTGTTGCAATTTAGTTTCAAAAAGTACATGAGAAAATGGTTGAGATAGACTTAAACTTATTGTACACATATGAAAAAGATAGTAACATGTGATACGACCTAATGAACGGAAGTTTTGTCCAGGTCAGAATATCATTTTCTTTAAGTTTGGAAGCGGTGCTTTTCTGTTGGATTGGATAAGGTAAAGTCCAGTATCGCGATTTATTTTGGAATTGGAACACCGAGGTTAATCATATGTAATGAGATTCACATCAGCTGGGAGACTAAAAGAAGCTGAACTTCATAAATCAGATACTCTGTTACAGTTCTCGTACTTCTTAAAGTTTAAAAACTAAAACCAGAAGATTCGATAAGCTCCAGTTGAAAGATAGAAAACTCTTTCATTAATTTAAATCTCAGAAAGTGAAATCTCACCTGATAAATCAGAGGAATCATACAACTAAGTAACATTGACTCTAAACAAACATCCACTGTTCCACATAGATAAATCAGAGGAAAGTGAAATCTCACCTGATAATGAGAAGAACAAGATGGTGTGGTAGAGCAAACAGGCAACATTTTTTAGTTAACTCAGCACAGGTACATAAGAAGAAAATCACCAAGCCCCCATTACCTGCTGAAGAAGGTAAAGGCAGGAAAATTAGCACAGAGATCAATAAATTGATACCTCAATCCAGAACTCATCAAAGGAAACAAAAAATAGATAAATTAATTAAATAATTAGTCAAAAAAAATGACAAATCAAACAAAACTAAGATCAACAGAACCATTTAAAGATTAAGTGAGCTTCATGTGGTCATTCTTGAGATTCAATTCTAATACCCATAAAACTGGAGCAACCAGTAAACAAACAAAAAATACCTGGGCTAACCAAACAAACCTCAAATTCTACCAGGAATAAATGAAATTAACAAAAACCGTGACAAGCATAGACGATTCTCTCAACATGAAAGGATCACGCAAACCATGGCATGAATCAACCACATCATTTACTCAACAAAAACATCAACTTGGATCACACTAAGCTCAACTAGAGCAGACCCACTTCAGTTTCAAGATCATAGAACCGAATTCTTCAAAATCCAATCACTAGCTAGCAATGAGAGAAGAAGCAGAATGAGCAAATTAAAAGAGAATGACAAATAACGGAAAAAAAATTGCTCTGAGTTGAAAAATTACAAGAAAGTGGGAAAATGGATGATGGTTTTAGGCGGCAACCCATATACATGCAATGGGTGACACTAAATAAGAGAATCAAATCGTGTGGCTTGTCGATGTCGTAAGCTCATCCACTTGGTTCTTCTTTGCCAATCGTTTCTTATATGTGGACAACATATTTGGATTTCCCTATTTTGGGCTTTTATTTTTATTTTTTAAAATTTAGTTATATTATTAATCATCGTTACAAGAATCAAACTCATACGTTAAGTTATAAAAGTTAAATTACAATCTCACGTGCTTTAAACTTTTTCTTTTAAAATTCTTAACTAATTTATTTATTTATTTCTTTTATGATTTAGGAATAGCCATGTTAATTTTAAGGGGCAAAATCAAATATTTACAAAACTGTAAATGTAGAGTATAAATTAACAGCAAAGATAATAGGTTAATTTTATTTTACTTTTGGTATAAAATAGATTAGGGTTGATGGAATATGACCCAAATTCGACCTATTAATATTGTATTGGGTCCAAAACGGATCAAATTTTTTTAATAAATTGATCGGTTTATAATAAGGGAAGGCTAGCGAACCGGTTTAAACTATTTAAAATTTTATTTTAAAAGTAATAATAATGTTAATCTTAGTATGAGTATTTTCAACCAAAAAAAAAAAATCTTCTAAACAAGAACAAACTATCAGAAGAAAAAGAGCAAATTCATATATAGGTGTGAAATGCAGCAGAAGTTGGTTTCCAGAATTCAAGAAAATTAAAATCAATTAAATAACAGTGGAAAAGGGAGAAAAAAAAAATAGATCAACCTTTTCTAGTCCTAAGATTCTGTTTCTTGAGTGCCATGAACTGTGCAGTTAAATTATCATAATCTGGCAATTTAGGGTGGACATGGTTTGGAGATTGCATCGGAAACGACTTTGAAGACCGCAATACATTGTCGTTTTGATTCTCCTTACTCCTTTCTTGTGGCATTGTCATGGCTCTCTCATAATTTGGTGCTTTCTTTTCTTTCATGTCACTGTTGTTGGCACTCAATTCGCAGCTGCTGCTGCTTCTTCTTCTTCTTCTCGGCTTCTTATGGATTATATAGCATTCGGTTTCCGTATCAGAATCGGTTTCTCTACTCTTACAGTTATTGCAATGTCGACAAGAATGATTCAAGAAACACTCTGCTGCTGCTTCTTGGTTGAGGCAGCGAATAGAGTAAGGTTGCTCGACTCGAATCACCTGATGCTCCTCGTGTTCAAGCTCAGATGCATAACTATGAACTGAAGGTCTCTTGCTAGGCTTCTTCTCATAATAGACAACACATTCAACATCCTTCACATTCACATGCTCCGGAGACGAACATCTCCTTCTCGATTGTTTCGTATCGAATCTATCTTGAATGTTTTCGTTCCTGTGTAGAGGAGATGATGACTTGAACTTGAAAAATCTTTGGTCCTGCCTGCTTATTATTGCTTCATTATCAGTAGTGGTAGATGAAAACTCCTCTACATCATCCAGATAAACCATCACTTCATCTTGAAATTGAAGCAAACTCTCGGACGAAGATGATGCTTTCGATGATCGCTCCCCCTTATTACGTTCTGGAGTAATAACTTTGAAATCCCTGCAGCCAGTCATGATGTGACTTTCTTTAACAACTTCGAATTCATCCAGTGCAGGAATAGTATCTGTCTTCTCTACTTTGTTGTTGCAAATGGAAAGGTTCGAGTCTTCGTTTCCTGGTCCGCCAATCCTGCCCAGTTTCGCCTAGTGTCACGAAAAACAGAAACAAAAAGGTTTTATAACTGAAGTTAGCGTAAAATGATTGAACATTACTATTGACTGATTGAAACAAGTAATGGAAACAAGTTACCTGCTGCTGTGTTTCAGAAGTGTATTCGAGTGCCAAGATCTCTCGTCGAAGGCAGTAATCCTTAGATATCTCATCTACTAACCTTTGCTTCTCTTCATCAGGAATCGAGGTAATAGAAAGTTTTTGTTTCACCTGTGATTATAATGCACTTAGTTGTTAAAATGTCAAGAAACTAAAAAAAAAAAATTCCAGAAATAGTGATTACAAATAGAACAGTAACAAAAACCTGAAGGTTGACAAGATTTCCAGGCAGAAGTTCAACTGCTGTCCTTTCAAATCCATGACCATAGCGCTCACGAAAGAGTTTCCGGACACCACGAAGCTCAGGTACATCTCCGCATCTAGCAGAGGCAAATAAAAGAGTTGAAACTGCTTCATTGATATCATTAGGACAATCCCTGAAATCGAAAAAAAAAAATATATATATATATATATCTCCTGATCAGAAA
>NBIL01137967.1:0-13652 GCA_002752925.1 Viola pubescens var. scabriuscula
ATGTGAAGAGAGAGAGAAAACAAATCCCCGTCATTTATTTTTATTTTTATATTTCCACGTCAACTAAATGATAAGGTCTCGTATGGAGTTGTCAAACATGATTTAAGTCAATATTGAAATTACGGTTCATTTTGAATAAATTGACAAACCTGAGGTTCACATTGAATAAAATTGAAACCTTCTTTGTTATTTGAACATTGGGTACAAACTTGAGGTTAGTTTACTACTTTTTCCAAAAAATTATAGTTTACAAAACATCCCATTGTACTTTTTATAATTTAAAAGCATCCAACGAAAACTTCTATAGTTTCCTAAAAGTTACCATTTTAGCCTTATAATAGTTTAAAAAAATAAATAAAATAATAAAAAAAACTAAAATTTATGAAATTTAAACAAAAAAATGTAACAAATATACTAGGATCTTAAATAATGAAACAAATTGGTTTAAATTTTATTTTTAATTTATTTTTAAAAGTTTTAGTTAATATTTCGTCTTCTTTAATCTTTAAGTGAACATTTTCTCTCAAATTTGTATATTTTTTTCTATTTTTTTATTTTTAAAATACTACAAATGTTAAAATTGCAACTTTTAAAAAACTATGGTGTTTATATTGCAAGATCTTAAACTATATATAAGGAAAAATAAAATATTTATAAACTATAAATAAAAAGGTAGTTTACCACTAATTAAATAAATAAACAACATTACATGAATTTTTACAGCATTATTGTTTTTTTTTTTATAAAAAAAGAGTAACAAGGACGTGGTAATTTTAAAACTCCTGAGAAACCCATGGTATAAATATAGAGACTGAGCAACTGAGTACAGAAAAGAACAGATAAGGCACCATATCAAATTATCCCCATCCTCTGGCCTGGAATTTAACATTGTGCGAGTATGGCAGTGAAGATTAGGTTAGCTCGACTTGGGTGCAGGAACAGAGCATTCTATAGGATCATTGCTGCCGACTCCAAAACCCCAAGAGATGGCAAGTTCATCCAAGTTCTTGGTTTCTATGACCCTTTAGCAGGTTCGCCTTTTTCAAATTCTTTTGTCTTGCTTCTTTTATTCCTTGTAGAAAAGATTGGGGGTTTACTGCTCATCCCAAAAAAGAGAGAAGAAGATAGGGTTTTACAACTATAAGATGAGGTTTATGTATGGCAATGGTTTGTTGGGTCGGTGGTAAAATTGGGTGGTCTTGGGTTCAAGTGGTAATCATTCCATAGCCTGACGATGGTTGTATGATATACTTTCTATGGCATTGTCCATGGAGGTGCCCTAAAGTTGGGTTAGAGAATAGGACTAATGGGTGTGTTTGAAGAATTTTGTATATTTGTACCACAAAGTAAAAAGATGTTATGCATTCTTCTTTTATGAATTTTCAATATTGTTCACATTTAGTTCAAATGCAGTTCACCAAAAGATTAATTCACTCGCAACTTGAATGCTAATGTTATAACTTATGCTTGTTTTTCTTTTCTCTATGTAGCTAATGATGATATGGTTTGTTGGGTCGGTAGTAAAATTGGGTGGTCTTAGGTTCCAGGGATAATCATTCCATAGCCCTGAGTATATGATGTACTTTCTATGGCATTGTTCATGGAGGTGCCTTAAACTTTGGATTAGGGATTGCGAGTTATGGGTGTGTGAGAATTTTGTATATTTTTACCGCAAAGTAAAAGATGTTATGTATTATTTTCTTTTACGAATTGGTTGGCACCAACAAGATACTGTTCACATTTAGTTCAATTGCAGTTCAGCAAAAATGTTAATTAACTTGCAACTCAGAATGCTAATGTTATAATTTATGTTTGCTTTTCTTTTTCTTTATGTAGCTAAAGATGATCCTAAGAGAATTGGACTTCATGTTGACAAAGTCCAGTAAGCTTCTTATCCTCTCTTTTCTTTCTCAACCCACTTTACTTTCATTTTGTCATTCAATTTTGTTTCTTAATTTTGCGTTTAAGGATATTGAAATGAATGTTTAGTAGCAAGTATACCTCTCTGTGACATGTTTGAGTTTTGATTTTTTTAAATATGTCAAGGGATATTGCTTTGGGAAACTTACTTCTGTATCTGAAACTGCCCAATAATTTGCTTCTTGAGGTTTAACCGCGTTTACATATTTTCACGATAAATCTTTTTGCAGTCTGCATAAATGTGTGTTTAGTGTTTTTCTTGAAAGTTCTTTCCCAAAAAATGACTCTGGGAAAACAAAATATTTCATTGCCATTCAATATGATAATTCTTGCAAGTTCTATAGGTGAAAAAACTACATTTATTTTGTTTGGCTGCAAGCGCATTTTTAAGCACTGTGTGGAACTCTTAAGGACTGATAGCAAATCATTTTGTTTCCATTTCTGTTTCTGCTTGTCCTCTGCAGGTACTGGTTGTCTGTTGGTGCTCAGCCTTCAGACCCAGTGAAGGGCATTCTGATGAGAGCAGGTTTAATAGCCCCACCACCGATGGTAATAATGGCTAAGAAGAAGGGGAAGTCAAGTGACGATGCACTTCCTGCCGATCCTCTTGCTGGTTGATTTGGATGCCGGGAAGAAGTCAATTGCCATGAAACACTGATTTTCAGCAGTGCTTGTGGTTGTTTGGCTTGTATGAGAAGGAGGAGGCATGCTGTATTTCCTTTGATTAAAGTTTGTATGCTATTGATGTGAATTATTGCAAGTGTGAACCAGAGGAACTGGCCATGTTGAAAACTAAAATTTCATTTGCACTTGTTGAATGTCCTTCATATCAGTCTTGCTTTATTGTTTCATTTTTTCTATTGATGATTTTTGATGATATGGTCATGGTTCCTACCGGTAGCAAAGTATGGATAAGAACATGAATGTTTGGACTCCATATTATGCAAGGGGACAGTTTTTGCTAATTTGAAGTGAAGAGTGGTGTAAAATCAGTCCGTACTCTGCATCATATCCATAGTTAGCACATTCATCTAGTTAGAAGCTTCAGCTTATTACCCAGGTCACGGTCGAGGACGTCACACGCAATGCATCATAAGTAGCATCAATACCATTAGTGTCATCAATTAGGGATTCAAGTTGGAATCTCACCTTTCAAAAATCTATGATTTCGTTAAATGGAGTCTTAATTTAATCAAAAGTTGAGATCCGTTTGATTCAATACAATGCACAAATTTCACTTTCACAAAGGTCAGCATCTCAAGAAAGATTCTTATTCGTTGAACATATCGATCAATGTCTCAAATTCTGGTGTTATATCTCAAAGAAAAGTTGCAGCCTATGCCTCTTTGAGATCAACATTTTCATTAATTGGAGCCACTGGTTCAGATGATGCATTCTGATTTCCCTCAGTATCAGACGGTTGGGATTCATGCTTCGCAGCAGCTTTCAGCACCCTGTTCTGAACATCTGATGATGAAGGTGACGTGGGCAGTCCATTGCCGTTGGTTTCTAATTTTCCGGCAACCCAAGAGAATGCCTGAGCACCCACTATCACAGGAGCAAGCAGCCGCCTTCAAAGAGAAGAAATAGAAGATCCAAAATAATCAAGCTTTAGACGAGCCAAAAACTCGGTGAATACAAAGTCAACAACTCGAAGAATAATTAAGTGCAAACATGAAGGTCCATTTTACCAGTGCCACCTTTTCCTAAACAATGTCGAAGAAGAAACCTAGAATATTTAAAAATTTGTCTAGACTCTAGACACTGATGCATGTGTGTATTATTGATAAATACACCAATAAAGTAGGTTTTTACCTAGCATCTTGCTTAAAATCTTCCGGGCCCTGGTATGAAGCAACCCGCCGATAGATAGTCTGGGGCAGCAAAAGACATCAACAGTTACGAAAATTAGGGAACCACTCAACATGAGCAACATATACTTGACAAAAAGGAAACAACATACAATCTAAATGAAATGATTGTAACCATGTTAACACCAATAATTTCTGGAAATAAGTGAACAGCAGTCTATGATACTCCCTCCGGGGCAAAATAAACAACGTTTTAGGATAGTAAAAATCCGTAGAACAGTGATCTTTGATTTTATTTTATTCCACATTGTTTCATTTTTACTCCTAATTTCCACTCAAATTATCACACCATCAAATTGAGTTGATGCATAAAAAAAAAATTGTCATTTGCACAAAATTTATGTTTCGAAAAAGATAAAATAACAAGTATTATGAATAGTAAGAATCCGTAGGAAAAAGTCATTTAATTTGCCCGAGAGGGAGTAGTAAACTACCGCCCCCATCCCACCAACAGGTCACAGCCTCTTCTGCCTTATGCAGGACAGCCTTGAAGCAGTCCAGAACAGGTCAGTGTCAAAAAGGGGTTTGACTTGTGTTTAGCGTTAGGGTTTGTTGCGAAAGGAATTAGGCTATGATCTAGTGTTTATTGTAAGGTTTGGGGTAGGTTTCAGCATTGTTAGAGTTACAGAATACCACAACGCTTAAAATTAACTAAATATGATAAGGAAATAAACTAATGGACTACTTAATTTAAAACTCAGACTTGGTTTATTGTTCTTCATGACCACCCATATTATAACTTAAAGGAATGTCATGTACAAGGCCTGTATTTTGTGGTCGTGTTCAAGCCAAACATCTCTTTTCTTTTCCAAATGGTTGATCAAACCACGATCTTGACATTCAACTGAAGTGATCAGTAATCAAACAAGATACAAAAACATTGACAATCAAGCAATATGAATATAAAACCTTCTTCGTCAATAGTTTAGTCAGATACCTGGCTGAGACCTACAATGGCAATAAGTTGCAAAGTCCTCTCCCATTCTGAAATAAAATCAATGCTAATTTGAGGAATAAAAAGAAGAAGAAACTAGAACAACAACAACCTAGCTATCAATGTAGAGAAATACAATATTCCATCATGTGTGGGCCTGTTATTCAGCAGAAAGAAAAATGAATGCACAAAAGGAAAATATTAATGCCAAAAAAGAGGAAAAGGTTTGTAGCTATCATTATGAGTTTTAAAAAGGCAAAAAAGAGAGATGAAGAAAATAGGCATACCTAGAGCTGCATACAGTGCTGCAGTGAGACCCTGTCCACAAAATAATTAAATTTATTGGTAAACTGAAAATTAGAAATATTCATGGTAAGATGATAACCATCTCTAAGTGCTGAATTAGTATTTAAACCTATAACTAATTTCCACACATTGGAATTAAAGAGAGCAATAATAAATTTATTTTTCCAAGTTATATGGATGAAACCCCCAGAAAATTTGGAAATCTGGTGTAGATTTCAGTGGTAGTGCATGCTACAAAACAGAGATAATTATCCCATTCAAACCCAATACACAGGATTCATGTGATAAATGCGCGGGGGCTTCAGATGGGTGAGAGATTAAAAACTGAAATGCATAAATACTTAAACTAGTTGACATGATTTAGTACACAAATGTTATCAGTCTTACCACACCATACCCAAGGGCTTGCAGCGGAGATGGTCTGACTTGTTCTAGGATTGCCTCAGCTTCCTGAAAGAATTCCAAGTTGACTAAAGTTATGCTAGCAGTTGACATATAGTACCCTTAAAAAAAATCAGTGCCAGAATGTACACCTGTGAACTTAAATAAATAAAAGGAGAAGTACTTTTAGTCAACATTTAGCATACAAAATCCAAGATGACATATTTCTCTCCCCGACTCTGACAATGATCCAAAAAACTGAACCACGTCTCATATAGCTGAACTACTCAGACGCTTATTTGAGATTCCTGAACAGTGAAAAGAATTATGTAATACCACTGGTATGCTGCGGAAGAGGAGTGATCAAATTGAAACATCGGGAACTATCATCCTTCATACATAAGTATCGCACTGAAAGCAACTTTGAGAACTATGACTATTAACCATGAACAATTTCCAACGGGGTTGTTTCTCAAAGAAGCAACATTTATCCTCTTTATAAAGAAAAAACCATCATCAAATGGATCTATAAAAATCTACTAGTTAAAAAAAATAAAAAAAATAAAAGATCCATCAATATGTAACAAGCACCTCATTGAGTATAGATAAGGCCGTCTCAGGTTTAAGCTCCTTGATTCGAAGACCTTGTTTTACCCAAGACTGGAATCCACCTTGGACCAGGTAGGGCCTCTGTCATGTAAAATAATCCAAAAATTAGAAATACCCTGCTTTGCACTTACAGATTTATAATAAGATGCCACTGAACTAGAAAATTTCTTACAGTGATTACCCTCAAAGTTTAGCATCTTGAAATTCTACAAATTTATTGTTATGAATTGATTGAGCAGGGAATAATGAACAGCTACAGTACTGTATTCAAGCATTTAGATTTTGATTTCACAAGCCATATGCAATCGGAGATATAGTGCAGGTGACAACAAAAACCCCAGAAAAACTGTCGGAAAACTAATTCTACAGTTGTTGATAAAGTTATGGTGACGACAAGACAGATAGGACTAAAAAAAAAATTCCATCAGTCCAAGATCAATAAAAAGTTGGCTTTTGATAATATGTATTTGTCAGGAATATTCTATATACTCGAATGATATCATTATTAGAATTAAATTAGTACTCCTGAAGTTAGGAGCACTTTGGTTTCCTTTCTTAAAATTACAGAATAGAACAAAGAACAAAAATTCCAATTCTTCTGAAAAGCTATGAAGACTTGAATTAAGTAGGTACTTAGATTATCCTGATGGCAAATTAAAGCCTTAGTTTAGCAACAAATCCAAATTCATGACAAGAAAAAGAGAAGTATAACACGTTAAACTCCTGCTTCAAGTATGGAATTTGAGCCATCAAAACCTTTCTGGATGATATGAAATTTTTTCTCCATTTCTAGTTTCACATTTTTCAAAAAAGCATATCTACTTATGTTACAGAAAAATGCTAGACTCTGCTTGCCTGAACTCCAAGTTTTCTCAAGGATCTTGCAATGCCTTTAGAGCGGGTACCATCGGCATCCATAATAATTACCTTGTACCTGTCCTACAAGTATCATAGAAACAAATTCCGAGACAGTAGTCCTGGAGCTAAATTCAAATGTCAAAATCTTCAAGAGTGCATCATGTAGGAACACAAGTTTACTCCCAGTAAATAACACATTCCTACTCACTTTATATCATTTCTCTAGAATAGTTTACCTAACAGGTTTGCAGTTTACTATAGCATTATTGAAGGAGATTTTATTCAACGTCACTGCCCAAAACTTAAAGCAGAGATGTGAGCGTAACTTCTTTCACAGCTTTGAAAATACCTGGCATTGTTTGCTTAGGTGCTTTAACTCCAACTTCTATTATTTACTCTCAGACTATGTTTCTTGAGCAATTTAAGAAAATTCAGGATCAATCAACTAAGTAGAAGGAATGAGATGACCAACTTACATTTTTTAAGCCAGTAACCTGAGAGTTAATATGAATAAAAGAACATCCAACATCTCCAGATTCAGTGAACCTACTTAAATCTTTTCAAGTCCAGTCACCTAAGAATCTCTATTGATATTTTAACCTCCAGTATTTAGATTCACTTACTTTTTTCTGTAGCATGGTTTGTCAGCTTTTCTGTATTGTTTTGGTGCTACAAGGATTTGAATCCATGATCTATTACTAGGTCCCCTAATCCCTCACCACTGGCCCAGCTAGTTTAGGATTTTGTTGTAGTAAAGTAGCTTATTAATTGAATGAACAAAAAGCATATTGATACACTAAAATAAAGAACGAAAGACATGAGTAGAGAACAACCATATCAAAAGCATTGAAACACAAAGTTACTACCTGAACAGCTTTCAAATTCCGGATAACACTAGCAAGTAGCATGTCATCTAGGTCTCTTCCACCCCTCAGCAGCTTTCGGAGTGAGCCATCAACCTTAGTAAAGTTGAAGAAAATGGAACATTAAGCTCCAAAAAATGAACACAAACCAAGCTTCAGGTTTACGTAATATTTTATAAAAATGCAACAGTAATAAAAAAAATTCCTCTTTACACACAACGGTACAGAAAATGTAAACAAACCTCTGGTAGAGCTACAGAAGCATAGCGAAACCGAGCTGATCGCCGAAGATCAGGAATTCCATCTCTCTCTCTCAAAACCTTGATAATGGCAATGCCCAACACCAAAATTTAATGGAATTATTTTTTTTTAAAAAGAAGAAAAAATAAGGATGACAACAACCTTAATGTTAAATAGATGCACTTGTTTTGGGAAAAACAACAAGGGCAAAATGTTAAAAAATTAAGATTTTCTTGCACAAAATCCAAGGGAGTAAAAGCTTTGGTCAATCTGAAAAGAAGTACAATAGTTACTAACAAAAAGCCACTGTATCTTTCAAAAAACAAAAAGCCACTGTAGTACCCTTTAATCATGTGTGTGAGTATTGGTAATGTTAAGTTCGTACAAAGTAACTTAATATACATATCTTTAACATTTCTTCACTCCCCCATGACCCCTTACCCAAATGAAAACCTCACCTAGTGATCTGTGCTCCAATCCAAAATCACGAATCAAAACAAAAACCATTGGGGAATACTTAAGCTATTCCTTTGGAGATATCAGAAACCTTTACACATTATATTTAATACAAGAAAATAAAAGGCTAGAACAATTTACAGTCTCTTGCCTCAGGCCGGACATCAATGAGCACAGAGTCCTCCTTTCCAGTCAAGAGCTCCAAAGTTAATTGTGGAGATAAATCTCCAGAGTAACCACCATATGCCCACAACCAGTAAAAAGTCCTGCACAAATCTGATGAGAGTTTAAACCCCATGTATTACAGTGTATATAGAGAAACTTTTAACGCGGAAAAAAGGACAACCATACCACAAAGTGGCTGAAGTTCCGAGGAAAAGAATGAATGGAACAACTGGATCTTTGGGATCCAAGCCAATACTTCTCTCCAACAACTCAATAGCAATGTAAACCTGGTAGTTGTTTATGAAATTCAGTAACATTCAAGAGATGAAATGAAAGAAAAAAGTTCACCAACTCATAATATAAACCTGCTAGTTGTTATGAAATTCAGTAATATTCAACAGAAAAAGAAAAAAAAAAGAGTTCACCAAGTCATAATTGAATGTATCACACATGTTATTGATTGCTACCATGCCATTTCAATCAGAGGTTTAACATGGTTATTGAAGTGGCTGGTTCGGTCTCATAGAAAGACTTTCAACATGGATCGATCTAGGATACCCTCAGTTCAAATCTAACCAAAGAGTGTCTAATTACTCAATAATCTGGACGGAGAAAGAATTTCATAATGCAAAATTGCAACTGAACCATCTTAAATACCATGGAGGTAAACTGTATGAAAAATGCAAGAATACCTGATGAAAAGCTGAACCTATTGGCCTCAATAATTGTGTTGCTCTCTCTTCAGATAGATTTAGAGTATCCCTGATCTCTGGAGGAAGCACTTCCTTGGCAGAGCCATAAGAATAAACAAAAAAAGAAGCTCCTTTAGATATGGAGTCCTCCACTGCAACAATGGCACCTCTGAACACATCAACAGAACTGGCAGCTGCCTTTTTTGTTACTTCAGTTAAGTCACCCGATAAACCATTAAACTTGTTGCTAGTTAATTCTCCTGCTTCATCAACATAAGAAGACACTCTACTCAAGGAATTGTCTACTGCTTCGGAAACACGTTCTGTAATTGATGATACTGAAGAAGTAATAGCCTCCAGTGCGTTCTTCACAGCATCCTCTCCCTTTTTTACTGAAGTGATAACGGAGTCCCTAACCTCAGCAAGAAAATCGACACTGGTCTTCCCATTAGACAATGGAGCACTATCAATCTCCACGGGAGCAGACGCCAAGCTGGGATTTTCGGTAAGGTCCATAAACCCCTCTTCTGCAGTAGATATGCTATAACTTCCCACATAATTCAGTTTACCATGTCCTATAGGCTGCAACTCATTAATTTTTCCAACTGAAGCACTCCAATTATCATAAAATGTGCATCCCATATCATCTAACTCACTAGAGCATGCTGCATTGCTGATCAAATCCATGGGTAACAGTTCATTGCTTTCAACAAAACTGGGGTAGAAAGAATTTGCAGCTTGTGTTTTAAATGAAATCCTTTGGAGATGAGTTCCATTTGATACACCCAGAATTAATCTTTCCTCCACAACACATCTGGACTCGAACTCCTTTGATACTGGGGCAAAGGGTCGCAGACCTCCCAGGAATGAAATCTGTTGCAATTTAGTTTCAAAAAGTACATGAGAAAATGGTTGAGATAGACTTAAACTTATTGTACACATATGAAAAAGATAGTAACATGTGATACGACCTAATGAACGGAAGTTTTGTCCAGGTCAGAATATCATTTTCTTTAAGTTTGGAAGCGGTGCTTTTCTGTTGGATTGGATAAGGTAAAGTCCAGTATCGCGATTTATTTTGGAATTGGAACACCGAGGTTAATCATATGTAATGAGATTCACATCAGCTGGGAGACTAAAAGAAGCTGAACTTCATAAATCAGATACTCTGTTACAGTTCTCGTACTTCTTAAAGTTTAAAAACTAAAACCAGAAGATTCGATAAGCTCCAGTTGAAAGATAGAAAACTCTTTCATTAATTTAAATCTCAGAAAGTGAAATCTCACCTGATAAATCAGAGGAATCATACAACTAAGTAACATTGACTCTAAACAAACATCCACTGTTCCACATAGATAAATCAGAGGAAAGTGAAATCTCACCTGATAATGAGAAGAACAAGATGGTGTGGTAGAGCAAACAGGCAACATTTTTTAGTTAACTCAGCACAGGTACATAAGAAGAAAATCACCAAGCCCCCATTACCTGCTGAAGAAGGTAAAGGCAGGAAAATTAGCACAGAGATCAATAAATTGATACCTCAATCCAGAACTCATCAAAGGAAACAAAAAATAGATAAATTAATTAAATAATTAGTCAAAAAAAATGACAAATCAAACAAAACTAAGATCAACAGAACCATTTAAAGATTAAGTGAGCTTCATGTGGTCATTCTTGAGATTCAATTCTAATACCCATAAAACTGGAGCAACCAGTAAACAAACAAAAAATACCTGGGCTAACCAAACAAACCTCAAATTCTACCAGGAATAAATGAAATTAACAAAAACCGTGACAAGCATAGACGATTCTCTCAACATGAAAGGATCACGCAAACCATGGCATGAATCAACCACATCATTTACTCAACAAAAACATCAACTTGGATCACACTAAGCTCAACTAGAGCAGACCCACTTCAGTTTCAAGATCATAGAACCGAATTCTTCAAAATCCAATCACTAGCTAGCAATGAGAGAAGAAGCAGAATGAGCAAATTAAAAGAGAATGACAAATAACGGAAAAAAAATTGCTCTGAGTTGAAAAATTACAAGAAAGTGGGAAAATGGATGATGGTTTTAGGCGGCAACCCATATACATGCAATGGGTGACACTAAATAAGAGAATCAAATCGTGTGGCTTGTCGATGTCGTAAGCTCATCCACTTGGTTCTTCTTTGCCAATCGTTTCTTATATGTGGACAACATATTTGGATTTCCCTATTTTGGGCTTTTATTTTTATTTTTTAAAATTTAGTTATATTATTAATCATCGTTACAAGAATCAAACTCATACGTTAAGTTATAAAAGTTAAATTACAATCTCACGTGCTTTAAACTTTTTCTTTTAAAATTCTTAACTAATTTATTTATTTATTTCTTTTATGATTTAGGAATAGCCATGTTAATTTTAAGGGGCAAAATCAAATATTTACAAAACTGTAAATGTAGAGTATAAATTAACAGCAAAGATAATAGGTTAATTTTATTTTACTTTTGGTATAAAATAGATTAGGGTTGATGGAATATGACCCAAATTCGACCTATTAATATTGTATTGGGTCCAAAACGGATCAAATTTTTTTAATAAATTGATCGGTTTATAATAAGGGAAGGCTAGCGAACCGGTTTAAACTATTTAAAATTTTATTTTAAAAGTAATAATAATGTTAATCTTAGTATGAGTATTTTCAACCAAAAAAAAAAAATCTTCTAAACAAGAACAAACTATCAGAAGAAAAAGAGCAAATTCATATATAGGTGTGAAATGCAGCAGAAGTTGGTTTCCAGAATTCAAGAAAATTAAAATCAATTAAATAACAGTGGAAAAGGGAGAAAAAAAAAATAGATCAACCTTTTCTAGTCCTAAGATTCTGTTTCTTGAGTGCCATGAACTGTGCAGTTAAATTATCATAATCTGGCAATTTAGGGTGGACATGGTTTGGAGATTGCATCGGAAACGACTTTGAAGACCGCAATACATTGTCGTTTTGATTCTCCTTACTCCTTTCTTGTGGCATTGTCATGGCTCTCTCATAATTTGGTGCTTTCTTTTCTTTCATGTCACTGTTGTTGGCACTCAATTCGCAGCTGCTGCTGCTTCTTCTTCTTCTTCTCGGCTTCTTATGGATTATATAGCATTCGGTTTCCGTATCAGAATCGGTTTCTCTACTCTTACAGTTATTGCAATGTCGACAAGAATGATTCAAGAAACACTCTGCTGCTGCTTCTTGGTTGAGGCAGCGAATAGAGTAAGGTTGCTCGACTCGAATCACCTGATGCTCCTCGTGTTCAAGCTCAGATGCATAACTATGAACTGAAGGTCTCTTGCTAGGCTTCTTCTCATAATAGACAACACATTCAACATCCTTCACATTCACATGCTCCGGAGACGAACATCTCCTTCTCGATTGTTTCGTATCGAATCTATCTTGAATGTTTTCGTTCCTGTGTAGAGGAGATGATGACTTGAACTTGAAAAATCTTTGGTCCTGCCTGCTTATTATTGCTTCATTATCAGTAGTGGTAGATGAAAACTCCTCTACATCATCCAGATAAACCATCACTTCATCTTGAAATTGAAGCAAACTCTCGGACGAAGATGATGCTTTCGATGATCGCTCCCCCTTATTACGTTCTGGAGTAATAACTTTGAAATCCCTGCAGCCAGTCATGATGTGACTTTCTTTAACAACTTCGAATTCATCCAGTGCAGGAATAGTATCTGTCTTCTCTACTTTGTTGTTGCAAATGGAAAGGTTCGAGTCTTCGTTTCCTGGTCCGCCAATCCTGCCCAGTTTCGCCTAGTGTCACGAAAAACAGAAACAAAAAGGTTTTATAACTGAAGTTAGCGTAAAATGATTGAACATTACTATTGACTGATTGAAACAAGTAATGGAAACAAGTTACCTGCTGCTGTGTTTCAGAAGTGTATTCGAGTGCCAAGATCTCTCGTCGAAGGCAGTAATCCTTAGATATCTCATCTACTAACCTTTGCTTCTCTTCATCAGGAATCGAGGTAATAGAAAGTTTTTGTTTCACCTGTGATTATAATGCACTTAGTTGTTAAAATGTCAAGAAACTAAAAAAAAAAAATTCCAGAAATAGTGATTACAAATAGAACAGTAACAAAAACCTGAAGGTTGACAAGATTTCCAGGCAGAAGTTCAACTGCTGTCCTTTCAAATCCATGACCATAGCGCTCACGAAAGAGTTTCCGGACACCACGAAGCTCAGGTACATCTCCGCATCTAGCAGAGGCAAATAAAAGAGTTGAAACTGCTTCATTGATATCATTAGGACAATCCCTGAAATCGAAAAAAAAAAATATATATATATATATATCTCCTGATCAGAAA